>DWQT01002722.1:0-13628 GCA_018244895.1 Myscelus amystis hages | reverse complement strand
ATGCATAAAATGAGTTTTATGTGGAAAATTCCGTATAAGTGTAAAAAGTACAGACATTAATGTCTGACACTTATGTCTCAATTTCTGTCGTAGTCTGAACGTACCATTAGGGATTGAGATTCGAACACGGACTGCTTATTACAAGAACCCACTTTGCATAACCACTGAGGTTAGCATTTTGATGTTACTTTGTATGTTTTGTTGCGTGTGCACGCGTCTTTGCGGGGAAGGAGGGGCCATTGCATGAGAATATACACCGTTATCTATATTATTTATGTATACATATATAGGAGATTTACAGCGATATATTGAATCATCACGATATCTCTGGAACCAGAACACCTAGACACTTGAAATTTGGTAGGAATATACTCGTATATTCCTTTCGGCGAGTAGAGGTCAGCTAAGAATGTATTTTCCGAAATTCCGCCTCTAAGGGGAGTTGGGAGGATGTTAATTATAAGTTATATAGCAAAGCAACGCTTGCTCGTTTGGTCAGTTAGTTGGTTATATACGCGAATTGTTGCAAAACAACACTAGCTTGATATGATTAGCTCAACTTAGTAACATACATTTCCTCTAAGTAATGTCTCATGCAATGCAGATACATTTTGTTCTTGTATAAAATAGGTTGAACAAGCTACATAATCAGTTTCCATAACAAAATCACCTGCATATGCATAGCACAGAAATCTCGAGAGATATACAACGGACGGCCACGGTTTATCTACAAAGAGGCTTTTAAACTAAGCTCACGCTGTATTTACTCTGCGCGGGTGTTTAATTTTGTTTAAGCCTGAGTGGAGCGACGTCATTGTTTCTGCAATACCAACATATAATTTTATTATGAACCCTTTGTAGCATTTATAAGGCAGATTTACGAGGATATTGCGAATGGTTGAGTCGGAAAAGGATGTTTTCAGTGTTGTGTCAAATTATTTATCTGAGTATTGTGTTATCAGCTGTTTGGTTACTATGGCTTTGTTTTATTAGGTAGGGTTTGGTTTGATTTCAGGTGACCTTTAGCAATTGTCTGAGATAAGTGTGTCTTATTTATGTGTGTGTGTTTGCGTGTGTTAAAAGTGTGTTCTTAATCCCATACCACTTCCAAAGCAGCAGTTGTGGGTTTATGGTATCTACTTATATCTCACTGAGTTCTACGCGACCTTTTTATTTTAATTTCACCTTATATACAGCATGCGTACATTTGCACCCTGTATATATAGACCCGTAGTTTGTATTAAAGCCTGCGGGGTTAGGGATTACTCGCTTTTCTCACCCTTTTAAACGTACATAAATGTTAAAGTGTATTTATTCCGTCGCTACGACGAAACGGTATGAAATTGTATACATATGTACATAATGTATGGGCACAGTTTTTAAGCAGTGTGTTGAGTGGTTTAATATACCTAATCAGAATTATCAAAGCTTTTATCCTTGACTTAGAATGAGACAAATTTGCCTCATTATTTGTTACTGTTTTATTTACTTGATGTACTTATCGATAACTTATGTAACTTATCGATAAAGTTTTCATTCGAGTGTAAACGTTTGATTCATCTTTAAATATTAATTAATATTTCTATCTACCTATCTATCTATAACCATCACGCCAGGTCCCTAACGGGGTAGGCAGAAAGCACCGGGTTCCAAATATCTGTCCTTACAAACCTGTCGTGCAATTAATATTTCAATGAGAAAAATTGAAAAAAAAAAACAACAAAAATAGGTTATAGAAAAATAAAACCATTCGTGTATAATTCCACATGTTTAATGAACAATTTCAAATAATTTTGTTTTTTTTTTTCGTCTTGTATTGTTCAAAATTGTATAATATGTATAATATAGATCGCTATACAATAAGCCCTGTTTACTTAATGTAAGCCTTAGTCTACGTCAATGCTGTGCTCTTTACCAACCGTGAAAGAAAAGGAACCCAAAAAGATAAAAACTAAACCAAAAGATACATAAGAAATAGATAGGAGATGAATAAAGTATATAACTTCAAGTAATTGCAATATTGGAAAGATGAAACCACCAACCCAAATGAAATGATGACTGCGGGGGACCGGCCGTGGGTTTGATTCCCGGATAGGATAAACACTTGTGTAACGAACATTTATTTCGTATTTGAGTAAAACTTAATGTAAGGATGTATTTAGAAATGCATTTTCTTTTTGGGTACCTACTGCCATGTTAAAAATAGCTATTCCTTTTTCAAACTTAGCTATTTTGAATTCACAGCCAAACGCTTCAGTTTTGTTAATATGCAGCTGTAAATTTCAAGACTTTTAATGTCATATCCATATTAGTCCACTTCTTCATAACCAACGATTTAACATACGCTACGCATTGAAACATTATCTTGATATTTTATGGAATGGAATATGAATGATATCCTTTGTCAGCTGTCGGAAGGGACAAAGGAAGATCCGGGTTCGATGCCACGCCTCGTTGCGTGCGAAGGTTTTATTGGATTAGTTGGGGTTCCGTCGTAAAATGGAAACGTATTTAAAAACATTACGGAGATCTATACTCAATATATTAAGTGGATTCTTTTTATATCCACAAATAATGCACGATTTTCTCTAAGGCTTTTAACACCCAGAAGATTGTTGTATTGTAAGTATAGAAATCGTTTTCCCGGCCGGGATCGAACCCAGATCCCTCTAACCGACGTGCGGCCACGTTCACCGCATCGCCAAATGCGCTGTTACATTACGTTTATTTAAACAGGACATAGATCAATTATGTTTTGGTAATATCGAATGTTAGATCAGAATTTCTAACACGGTCGATACTGTCTCCAGACATATAAAGTATTCACAAATCAGCTGGTGCATAACTTTGTTTAGTTTGAATAAGTAAATTAATTTACACTATTATTGTAAAATTTTGTTTGTTCTTGTTTAACGTCAAAAGAGACTAACGGCTCGATATGATTTTTAGAACGGAGATAATTGATGAGCTAGTAAGTGATATAGGGTAGTGGTTTTTGCGGAAAAATCTTCCAATTCTTTGAAAAAACATGTTTTAATCAGATAATCGCTATGTGTAGCGTTACGGGCACCATGTTGGGGCATGTGAAAAAATAAATTTATTTGACGATGCGACCGAAGCCGCGGTTAAAAGCTTGTACGTTATATAGTACTATTTACCCAACATAAAAAATAAATCAATTAACCAGCTCATTTTTATTGAGCGGTACATTCATGAATACAGTAATGTTTATTGGAACGTAGTTTCCTTATCGAGCGTTGCGAAGGAGACTAGACGGATAAAATTCAGACGAAAAGTTAATTAATCGAAAGGAACTTCATTCCATCCGGGTGTCCCTTGACACCTCTCTTGTTTTCTTATTGGGGTGGGCAGAGACTAAGGATTTTATGCGGCTAAACCTGATCTTGACGAGCTTCATTCCAGGTTTTTTTATATAATTTTGATGATATCGCAAAAACTTTTGGCATGTGATTTAAAAAGTAATGATTATAAAAAAACTAACGTAAAATAAAAAAATAAATGAAAATAACCGATATAAAATATTACGTTATTAAATGGTCCTCAAAATCCGCTTTATTTTATATACAATTATTATATTACCAGCAAACATGCTCAAAGCGATCCGAGCAAAATAAATAAATACATATTTCGTAAAAATTATCGCGTGAAATTTGATTTTAGAATTGTTAATAAATTTTATTATATAATGTATCTCACTAATTGGTACAATACATGTTCAAGTATGTATAATACAGAAGTTACGCAATCACTAGATTTATCCACTAAAATAATTATATACATACATTTATTTCCGTAAACAAAAGTTGTGCTATCTATATAATAATATTATTTAAAAATTATTGCATTTTATGCGTACCTTATAATTATAATTAATGATTAATGAATTGGAAAGAAACTTGTTGTAAATGATATTTAAAATATTAACAATTCAGAATTAAATATCGAACAATAACAGAATATAAAATAAACACGACAGCTATTTATTGATTTTTAAAATGTATATAAACGTGCAAAACAAGTTCTTGCGTAACTTTGATTAAAAACATATAAATTGTAACTGGAACATTAAAACATTAAAATGTAATGTACTCACAAATTTCCTAAATGCAGTAATATATTTGTGTTATGTAATTTTGTAATTATCTGCTTTTATTATGGCTTATATTTATGTTATATTTCACATTCGCAGTTACATTTCTTATGTTTGATTTATATATAATTATAATTACGTATTGAACATGTTTATAGTTTACTGGACATTTAGGGAACGTTAACAATATGTGTACATGTGATTAATGCGTTATATCAATTAATAATTTATTACTATCTACTCTTAATTAATCAATGTAATTATTATCTATATTTATACACGTATAAAAATAATAATAATGTAACATCAAGAATGAAAGAAGTGTGCCAATGATATGTGTTCCTAGTGATTATTACACGAACTGTTGAAATATAAAATTGTTAACGCTAATATATTTTATTTACAATATTCGTAAGTTTAACAATAATATTGATTATTACATTTCAAATATTTATTAAAAATAGCTCGTTTAGTTTTCATGTTACAGTTTTATAAATGATTGATTGTTTTATGAATGATTAGGATTAGTAATTCATTTCATTAACAAGTGGCCTCTAATTGGAATAATTTATTGAAAATTAAATGTCCCACCTAGCCCGTGAATATTCTCAAACTTATCACTTGAAAACTAAACAAGCTTTTATAACACTGGACTGTAAATATTGATATAGTTTCGTTAATGTTTTAGGACTTTTACACAGCGACTGCAACGACGCTGCATAGACGTGAAGTCAATTTACGCACATGTCCATTGCGATTCTGCGCATGTATCGCACCGCTACATATTACTGGATATTCGATATAAAACTCTCATTGTATAAAGCGCAGTTCAAATATCAATACGAAAGTCCGTTGCTAATGAAGCCGTGGCATACTATTTATCACTTTTAACACAAATACCTCTTTCATCATACGTCAGCAGAGTACTGTCTCTCAATAAATAGGCAAAATCGAAATATTCAATATGATTTTCTTTTGTTCCTCAACCAATTGTCTGATATCTATTGAGCTTAATTGTTATCGATAAAAACATTGAGATATAGGTATGGCGATGACGTAACCGGTGTAATTAAACAGAACTAATTGAAAATTACAACGAATGTTTGCGTTGAAAGCCAAAATGTCGATATCTACAGCTGTATTTGATTTAAGCACCAACCGCCAACAGCCAACGCATTTACCTAAGTGAATTAAACGTTTAAGGATTCATTCGGTTCCTCGTTGACCTAAAAACCTGAATGTCTATTTCGGTCCACCCTTCGTCCAAATGGGCAATGCTTTAAAGGGCAGACCGCCGTACGTTTGCTCGTAATGACATGTATTCACGACACTCGGCTACCCCCATACGTACTGTTCCCGACAGGGCCGTGAATTGTGCGGTGAACTGTACATTTTGCTGACTGTATTGCATTGAATGTCATTCGCAAAATCACACTTAACCTAACAGAGGCCAAAGGTTCATATGAACTATGAACATAGATGAACGAGATAAAATGTAGATTTATAGACATTAAACAGCAAAAACATATATTGGATATTACATTTGAAAGGATTCGCATAATGCGTAAGTATTGAAAACAATGTAAATTAAGACTTTTGATGATCATATTTTTCAATTTCTGTAGTACAAATAACTCCAAACATAATTTTACATCTAAGTAATAAGATTTATAAACAATAAATAAAAATAGTGCACGGATTTCAAAATGTTTCCTTGGCTTGCGTTGAATTTTGTATTTTGTTACCTAACATTTACCATGGTATACACATTGAATGTGTAAAACAATTAAAATATTGAACAACAGTGCAATAGAAGTGTTATAAATGTTATTGTTACATTTAAACCGATTAAAATCGCATCGCTACGTCAAATATACAAATATACGATTTTAGCTTCTCCCTTTATTTATTAAGAATCATTTAACACTCAAGGTTCTTTGTTAAAGCCTTACACTTTTCTCTCTGCAGCGAGACTTACAGTGGGTACTTAATATTCAATATTTCAAAGAGCTTTGCGACGACTCGAACATTGCTGACGAGGGAGGAGATTAATTTTCTGTTTACGTTTGAAAACATCGTGAATCGCAGAGCACAATTCTACTTTTGATGAAAATTGAACAAGAAACCATTGAATTTGTAAATATGGAACGCGAAAGTGATACTAAATTTCTAAATGTAGCTCACGGTGCAAATTTGTTTGCAACAATGTGACAATTGAATAATAAACAAAGGTAGGAGACTCTGATGATAATACCGAATTCTATATTACACTTAGCAGTAGTTATGGTCTGGTACAGATACCTTACAGCACAACAAATGAATGATTATCTTGAAATTTCTTCATAGTATATAGATTTGTAAATTAAGTATTCTTTGCCTGGATTAAAATTACAATGCACAATGATTTTACTAAGTCCCATTTTTTTTTGGTTTACTGACGCTATTTCTAAATATAGGAGAATAATGGAGGTACGAGTACAACAATAAAAAGACGATAGCATCGCCCGCTCATTCATTCGAACGTTCGAAATACTGTTTACAAATTTTTGCTTTTCATAAACGTCCGTTGTTGTCAATTGTTGAAAGAAGTTATTAATGGGCTTCTGCCGTTGTAAACGGAAATCGTTTATAGTAATATCCGCCTCGTAAATTAATAATAATTTTCCAGTTTACATGTTGCACCGAGTTTTGAGGAAATTGGGAAAGAACTGATTCTGATTGAATGAGGTAATTTGAGGATTAGAGGATTTGATATTTGAACTGATATGAGAGTTCGCCTTTTTCGTTGCAAATCAGGAACAGTTTCGCTATTTTGTTTTAATTTATGGCTACATTTACTCGTTAAAGTGACGATTAGAACAAGTCCTTTTAAGCACGCTATAATGATAAAACCACGTTATGTCGATGCTGACGATTTTCGCTTTTCGGGCTTGTTGTCTCTAAGTTTAGTTTCGTCTAAGGATTCAATTTTGTGTTCTCTCAACAGCGGTGTTTTCGCATCTGTTTTTTCCTCTATCTTATCTATGTACCTTTCGTTTTCGTAATTATTAACTGTTATTGTAGTGTTACTCTTAATGGAATCGTGTCTACTGGAGTTTTTGCTGTCTTCTTTACTCTCAGTCTTTTCTTCCGATTTCTCTCTGTGGTACGCCATGTTGTCGAAACATTGTGTCGGTACGATGTTCACGGACTTCATCATGGGGAGAGCGATGGCGAGAGCTGGGCTCACGTCGCGCGGGCTCGGGGTGAGGCGCGTGGTGACGGATAAATCCATCCCCGGCATTAAGGTTGCGACTGTAGAGAAAAGTGGACAATGAAAAAGGGTTCCTTGTGATTTCATTTGAAACAGAGCGCCCTGTAGAGTTTCATAAACCTCGATAGTTAAACAATTTGGAATGTGCACGTTTCATGGTAATATTGTTAACAATGTTTCGCTGATTGTTATATTGTTGTTATCATGTACGCTCGGTTTGTTGGTCGTGCTGAATCGTCACCAATTGTAACCCACAGAGCGTTCCATAGCGTGTTTAAAACATTTACGTAAAAACGGAGACAAAACAAACATGCAGTTAGCATGCCCTATGATAAAGTTATGAGTGTAATTTAGCGTTTGTCGAATGAGTATTAGATGCTGTTGCGGTTAGTAAAAAGGAAATAATAAAATATCTGACGTCACATACACGATTGTACATTAAAATACATGGAAGCTAGAACACAATGCTAATCCAAACGGTCGACACATTGACAACAGTACTCAAAATTAAACTCATGATACGAATACTCGAGAGCTAAAGGAATACTAACTGCCTTGCATCGTATCATTGAATGTAAAGGAACTAAATGACATGTTAACAATGAATTTTAAGCTACACAATGAGTATTTTATTAACGATTTACTGGAAACATATTATAGGATTTAAAAAAGTAAACAGCTTAACAGTGGATATTGACATAAAAAACGAATGATATTTCGTTCGTGGTGTAAAAAGTAATAGAACAACTAAATATTAAACCAAAACTGTATTATTAACCTTAATAGAAATCATACTTGTATTCCGTTAATAAAATACATCAATAAACAAAATGCTATTGCCTTGTATGTGTCAGTATATAATACTAATTGCACAGATTTTTATATAAATGTATAGTGTTATAAAGCAATTGTTTAATGAACTATGTCAGTTGTTGGTAAATCAAATATATTTGTTAGTTGAAAACATTAGTTAGTGACGTTATTTAAAATTCTAAGGTGTACCGCTGTAGAGTTTTGTGTTTTAGCTGCTTCGGGTGTCGAGTTACTTATAATTGATGTGTAGTGATGGTTACCTGAAAGAATACTTGGCATGTCAGCTTAATCCAGTTACAGAGACCAAAATAAAACATAATACACATAGATCGAAAAAAGAACATAATATTCATATAATGTAAAGGAAACAATTTGAAAAATTTGAAATGTGTAACTAATATACCTTCTAAAGATTTTTTTCAATTTTTTTTAACATTTTAGCCTATGGAATGGGTAGTGATGGTGATGAAAAAAGTCCTTAGAAGGGCACTGAGTCAAAATTTGTTTTAGTAAATAATACGAATGTTGGTTCTAAGGTTCTACAACAACATCCACGGAGAGCAAGCAGCCAAGCAACTAACTAAAGACAGGGCCCCACACAACATTGACGAAAATATTCTCGAACCTTCCACTATCATCGATGACGCTATGGGACCTACACGTTGAGTCCACGTGCTGCTTGAAGATGTCGTTTGTGCATTTCTCTTACAGTAATGAAGTGACCAAGACCACGGTTGACTTTGTGAAGTGGTCATTGCGGCCCACGTGCCCAACCAATCCTGAATGAACACCGGGCTTCATCCAAGTTTGGTCGTGACGCGCTACCAGTTGCGAACTAAGATTGTTAGCGTGGCTCGCATCCATCCGCGCTGGCTCACACAATGTGCATATTCTATGTAATTTGAATGATTTCGATTGAGTGATTGAAATTTATGTTGCATTCCTGTAAGCTAATTCCGTTTGTGCAGGCGACATAGAAGCCCGTTCCTGGAGCCAGCCATTTAAGTGTCGCTTTTTAAAGCATGTTTAAATTTTTTCTTTTGCAGTTGTTTGGTGTTGTTTGGATCATAGCCTCAAGCTCGCTACGATCACCATCTGTGGAGGATTACATTGCATAAGCTGCTGTTAGTAGGGCGAGTACCTAATATTATACATTTACTGCATTCACTTCTAAATTCATATCATCGACAGTTTATTTGTCAACTCGAAAATTTAAAAGGTCATCCTCATGTATTAGGGGAATAAATTACACTATTTGAGTATTATGATCCAATGGTGTACATGCTATTTTATATTTCCTGTGATTTAAAATGTCGATGATATCTTCGTATTCAAGTTTGTTATGAAGTTAGTCGTAAGACATATGTATTTTGACTTATAATTCTTTTGTTGAATTATTAAAAATGTCAAGTTTGGGTTAATTGTTTAAAATGATGATACAGGATTGGCAACATAATTTTTTGTGTTTATTTTATTTGTTTTAGTGGTTTATGATAGAATTACAGTGCTCAATTCTACGCGTGGTATTATTAGACGATTATAACTGTATGGTTGGTTATGATCAGTAATTAAGTCATATTATTAATAAATTCAGAAGTTTGTTAACTGATTCGGATCATTCTAAACAGTCCGAACAATCGTTTTATGTATACATTCACATAGCGATAATCTGGAGTTAAAGGAAGCCTTACCCATGTTAGGTCCCATCATATCTTTAGGATGATTGGTTTTTATAGCATTCATTCTACGATTTACAGCCTGCGGTCCCATTCCCGGTGCCAATGGACCCGCTGGAGCACCCGGTACTCCCGGCGCACCTTTCATCAAACAAACAATAACACATGATTAAGAATTTTTCTTTCAAACTTACGTTTTAACAAGTTTAGTTTCTAACGGCCAATCAGATTCAAGCAAACATTTAAGTTTATGACTTCTTTGACTAACATTTCCATTGTAAATCACTGAATAATATTTATATGTACATGATTCACGTTAAAAAATATCTGCGGTGTGCCACAGGGTAATATAGTAGGTCCAAATTTCTTCATACTCTTTAGTTCTTAGTATTTAGAGTATATGAATATTTGATCTTAGAATAAATATGTTTTTAAGAAAATCCATTTAAATAAAACTTACGTTACATTACTTCGCAACAAATCATGAGTAGTTTATTTCTTGTTTTCACCCTAAAAACCTAATATCGTCAAAGGAACTGGGCTCTACTTTGATTAATTAATTACACCCTTGAATAAGTACAATCTATATATACATACATCCTTATACATTGTATATACGTAAAATAACTCAGTAATATACATTTTCGTGTGCTAAACTAACATTTATTAGAAAGATTTTATCATTTCTAAAGACTACTTATTCAAAGAAACAGTGTTCGCTGTAAGTAACATCAAAGCTTACGTATATCAAGATAAGCTAAATTATTGTTTTAGAATAAACATCCTTAAGGTAAATTAAACTAACATTACTAATCTTTGATAGAAATATTCTAATAATGTATCCGTTTTACACAATGATGTAAAATTAAACGTATTTCATAACATAATTAATGATTGAGAGCTTGAGATCCAGAAACTTACGAAGAGGAGGCCTGGTCGGCTCCACATTGATGACTCTTCGACGCTTCTTTGGCAGTTTCGCTCGCGCTTGCGTGTGCGAATAATACATCGCAAAATTTGAAACTATGACCGGCACCGGGAGGGCTATCGTCAGTACCTAAGACACGGAGGAAAAAGGCATGGTAAGTTATACCGCGAAATGTGCTAATGACGTAGCCGTGATAGCCTAATGGTTTGAGATTCATCCTCCCACATCGGTGGCTCTGGGCTCGATCCTGGCACGCACCTCTGACTTGTCACGTGCGTTTTATAATTAAAATTTAAATATCACTTGCTATAACGGTGAAGATAAACATCATGAGGAAAATCTCCACACCTTAGAGATGTTATAAAGTGTATAATATTATTCTGAGGTGTGCGAAGTCTACTAATCCGCACTTGGCCAGCGTGGTAGACTATGGCCTAAATACTGCTCACTATGAGAGGAGACCCGAGGTCATTAAAAGGGTGGAAGAAGGAGAAGGAAAATGTGATGGAATTTGAAAAGTTTTAATACTTACACCTGCCAAAGCGCAGAGAGCACCAACGAACATTCCCACGTAGGTCTTTGGGGCCATATCACCATAGCCGACGGTCGTCATGGTGACCAAAGCCCACCACAACCCCAACGGTATGCTGTTGAAGTCGTTATGCGGATTGGTTTGAATCCTCTCCGCGTAGTACACCAGACTCGCGAATATCACTATACCGAGCACCAGGAAGAATACTAGCAGCGTCAGCTCCTTGGCAGACGCTCGGAAGGTCTGGATCAATATCTTGAGGCCGGAGGAGTGTCTCGTCAACTTGAACAGCCTCATTATTCTTATGATAGAGAAGAACTCCAAAATGTCCGCATTCTCGACATGCGACGCGTACTTCTGGAGAATGAGATCAATGTAGAAGCTCATCGTGGCGATGTAGTCGATGATGTTGACCGAGGATTTGATGAATTCGCATTTATTCGGCGATGATATGAACCTGACCAGGATCTCGAGGGTGAACCACGCGTTGCACACGCACTCGATGTAGAAAAAGGCTATGTGTGCATTCGTCTGCACCTTGTCGAGCGCCCAGCCCGGCGTCTGGTTGGCGGTGGTCACGGTATAGTTGCGTATGACCGGCACCCGCATATCCGGATGCGTTTTCAGGCAGAACGATATAATGGACACGCATATAAAAAACACAGAGATCACTCCGATTATCTGAAAAGAAATAGATAGTGTTAATTTTGAAAATATTAATGAGGAAACAACAGCTGTTATTCTGTCGCTGTCTCTAACGGAGGAGAATTATAAAAAAAGGACAAGTTTTATATTTTTGAAAAAACTTAAGGGTAAAGGTTAATGTTACGTTTCATGAAGAAATGAATAGATATATTAAATCATTATTTTTATATAATCACGCCAAGTCAGTAACAAGGCAGGCAGAAAGTTTCCACTGTCTAACCTCTCTATCCTTACAAACCTGTCGTGTCACCGACATTCATAATAAAAATACCCAGGATTATGTGAAAAACAATTGTGCCGTAAAATTTTAAGCCAGAAACATTAATTCATACTATTGTAAAAGGGTCGGGTCGCAGGACCGTGAAACAATTCAATTAGCACAAATTTGAATTTGAAAGGCCACCTAAAGAGACTCCTCTACATTGAGGTTTCATTAATACACGAAATAGTCAAAGGATTACGTAGCAGCTAACATTACAAGGATCTGTGTTTATTTCGCCTATTTTTATAGGGGAAATGTCAACTTAGAGTACAAAGTAAATTTACGTAACCATTTATTCGTAAATGTGTTTTAATAGGTTATTTCTATATCTCATTTACGATTGTCACTCGTAAGTTGATCCGGTTCAGAAGTTAGTAAGTTTGATTAGTAAGCTGGATTTTGTATATTGTGGTTATTTTTTGAATTGTTTATAATTTAAGTATGTTTTTATTGCTGTTGTGTTTCAATGGTCGTCATTTCCACACAGCTACACAAAAACCCTTTGGTAACCAGATTTATACATGTATAGATAATTTTACATTCAAACATTTTATACATGTATAGATAATTTTATATTCAAACATCGTACAATCATTCATACATATTATACAAAATGTTGTCTCGGGTGTGAATCGAACCCATTACCCCGTCTCAGCGGACAGATACGACATCTTTTGGACTAACTGGAAACGTTCCAATTATACATGTTTCTTAGAAGTCTGCAATATATAGAATGAAACAAATTTTATTTTGGGATCAATAAAACCAACAATCGATCATCAGGTGACATGACGCAGGCCTATCACCGTCACACCAGGTCCCTATCATTGTAGGGACAGTCGGGGCAATTTGAATTCAATAATGACATAAAAAAAATTAAAAAATTAATAAATAAACGTTAATAGTACCTAAGTACAAAATTTAATATGATTGTCTCTGTTAACTATCCAGTGTACGAGAATTAAGTAGTAAAATAAAAAAAAATAAACGTTACCTTAGCAGCGTTGGAGCTGTAAGGCTCGTCGAACAGCGACCACATCTGGGGCTTGAGCTGCTGCCACCAGGACACGGTGCCGTTGTAGTAGTCCTCCTCGAAGCCGAACTTGCGCGCCACCTCCTCGTCGGAGGGCTTCTCCGTGTCCAGGTCGAGGCGGTCCAGCACGGCCAGGGTCTCTTGGGTGTCGCGATGCTGGGACAAACAGATAAAATAGTGCTGGGAGATTTTTTTCGTCGGCTTTTTTCTCCCGGTCTGCCTGAAGGGCGCACAAAGCCGAAGTATGATAACTGAAACATGACTTTCTTTAAGTGTATGTATATACCTTATAATGAATAAAACACTTTGAATTTG
>DWQT01002721.1:0-13628 GCA_018244895.1 Myscelus amystis hages | reverse complement strand
TGGGCGGCAGTAGCCACTTACCATCAGGTGGACTGCATGCTCGTCTTCTACTTCCATATTATAAAAAAAAAAAGTTATTTATTACTTATATGCACACCGTACGGTATTTCGAACTACCCACAACTTTGATTTGCAGTTTAATTCGGTGTACGAACTCATTTCAGTCTCAATGCCATTTTAGGTAATTTACACATTTTTCCGCTGTAATTTATAGTAAATTTGATTGTTAACATTTTGATCTTGCAATTCGTTAGATCCGTGTACAGTGGATATGCTTTATAAAACGAAAGTGACGTCATTGTAATGGGAACACTATTAGGTATAAGTAACAAAAAATGAACATATACAATGATTTAACAATTTATGAACTCTAATGTATGTACGTACTTAACGTACTTACAAAAGTCGAAGAAAACTTCTGTATTGAAATTATTTTTTGTTTACTCAGATATTTGCGAACACCGACACTCGACTAATGGAGTAAATGTAGAAAATGCACATCACACCTGTAAGGATGACAGATATTTCGCATTCTGTGCTTTTTGCCTCCCTTGTAAAAAGCCGGCGCGGAGGTACATAAATAATTGTTATTATTAAGGAAGCGGGAAATTGCCAAACGCGTAGAAAGTAACGTCGTTCAAATATCTATTTCGATTATAAAACGATATAATTCGTTGCTTGAAACTAATTTCAGAATTTCAGGGAGTCAATAAAACTTATCCAATCTTCATGAAGATAATTATAAGATCAAGGTTCGATGCTTGTAAATCGGACACAATCAGTTTTAAGCAGGGCCGCCGCGTTTAAGACATAATACATAAGCCAATAACGCTAATTAGTATATTACACTGCTTCTTAAACTTCGTCCTTATCTTAATTGTGGTCGTGACAACCCTTATGGAGATGATATCGTATTTGATGCACGTTCACATCATCAGTTTCCCCCTCTAGGCTCTACTTTGTTAGGTATAGGTTGTTGAATAGTTGATGCGAAGCCACTTACGTTATCAAACTCGCAGAGAACTCTATCCTGAATTCAGTGATATCATCATTAATTGAAGTCTTCAATATTATTTTTTGATTACTGTTTGTTGTATCTAGTATCTACTGATGAGTATAATAAAATCAGTAGTCAATCCAAGTCATTTCAGGATACATTTTCGCGTGTCCGTTGGACGACTCCTTACGTTGACTGTGTTATATACATATATGTATGTATGTGTGTTGTATATTATTCAAAACTATTGATGTGTTAAATTTCCCTTGTCAAATCATACTGCATTATAATTATTGCGTATGCCAGTCTTATACCGCCAATTGTCTGAATATCGAGTTGCACACTATAATGGAAATGTTGTTTATATCTACATAACGATTGTGTACGAGCATGATTTTATTCAAAGTTACCGTCGTTTAAAGTAATTAATTGCAATTTGTGATCGAGTTAAAATATAACCTAGTTAGTTGTATTTTAAACTTTGCCATTGCAGCACGTTTACACGTGCCCTATAAAGAAGTGACTCTGTTTGCGTTCCATTTATTACCTGGCCAAAACAATATAATTGAAAAACAATTAAATGAATTGCTGTTATAATGTAATGGGAAAAACTGACAACATGCAAACTTATAATCTCTCCGTTCTGTGATGGGAGTGAGCGTCTTTCGTGACACGTGTTTGAAAGCGTCTCTTTACTTTTGTGTGTAAAACACACAGCGCACACATTTAAATGTTCCTGGAGAAAATTTCACCTCTTTTGCCATACGCTATATAGGGCATTACTTTGAACATCACCATGTATATAGCCATCGACCCATTTAGCGATCTCGTGTTAGGCACGGGTCTTCTCTCAGAATGAGTAGGGTCGAGGTCGTGATGCTGTTCAAGCGCATGTCGATAGACTTCGCACGCCCTAGAGAACATAATGGAGAATTATCTCGCTTGTAGGTTTCATTGCGATGTTTTCTCTCACGATTATACAGAGTGATGTCTAATTAAAAAAAATAGGTCGATTCGAAATTTAAACCATCATTAAACACCTCTCTCTACTAGGTTATCTGCTGCGGATAAAAGCTGACGATGTTTATGTATACGGTAGGTATTCGGCACCTACACGGAGAGCTCTATAAGCGTAGGTACGTACATTAAGTAAAGGTTACTTAAATCCGTTCTAATTCAACTCAAAGTGGACTATTTACTTCTTATATTTCTCGAGAGGTTGAAGTAATGTATCAATTATGTGCATTATTATGTTCATTTATTCATTAATCCCAAAACGATATGTCACGAGTAAAATCTATCGAAAGGATAAAGCGCACTCACGCCCGAGTACCGTTTCAGGTAAATTATTCATGAGAGCGCAATGCAATGCCGGTGTTTTGATAGGAGTGTTTCATTCGCCGAGTCGTTTCTTTTCACAAATTGCACAAATGTTGTTCGTAGAGGATTAATATGGGAGTGCGTACATTGAATATATCCAGGAATTGACCGGAGTAATAGTACGAACAAAACAGTACGAGCAAACTGTGAGGTTTTGTTTGAAAACTAACGAACTTATGTTGCACCGTCGCGTCGACCGTTACCCTTCCGCTGTGGTGTACGGTCACCGGAGAAGTTAACGAATGCGACCTTAAAGGAAATTACGTTTACTCACTGTTGAAATTTCCCGTTGTTTTGTTAGTTCAAAATGTACTGACATATCAAAACTGTTCAAATATCCGTAAATTTTTCTTGATTGTTGAAAGTAGAGACGGTGCCATTTATTTGCTCCGTTATCGAATGTTTTGGCGAATGGTAACGAGCAGATCGCGGTTCGAGATAGGGTGGATGTAATATACACACGATGTCCTTTGTTCCCGTTGCGGAACTAATTCCCGTGATTGCGCGCCGACCAAAGAACACGTTTGATTAAGGGGGAGACAAATGATTGCTCTATCCGCTCTACGACTGTACGTTTGTTTATATCGTCAGCGATTGATTGCGAATTTTAAACTGACGTTAAACAGGCATCATTGCCAAGTTCAGCTCATCACAAGTCGCCCTCGATGTCGTCCAGAGGTCAGGGCCCACGGCTCAGGTGGTGATACTGATTGTACTATTGTATAATATGTTAAACGGCGCGCGTATTGACGCGTTTTCTATTCTATTCTTGTTTCCAGCCGGGTTGCTTGCACGTTGTTCGTCGCTTTTCGTTGTTCCGACGGGACACACGGTATAAGGCACATGTGTCTATATAGTTTTGTCTCTCACCCAACTGTAACATTTAACACCCAGCCACTAGTTGCTATGTTGTCGTTGATTGTTAAAGATTTGTTTTCAAATCACTTAAAGATTTTCCAACGGTTATCAAAAATAAAGTAACATTGTACTTCGACTTTTAAGTCAACTTTAAGATTTTGATACTACGAGAAATAAAAACTCTTTGAAAATGTTGCATTTCAAAAGGATTATGTGATGGTTCTAGCCGGCGGCGTCCCAGTATTATTTTGGATTTTGGCGTGGCGTTTAAACTTGCAATTACCACTAAACACACCTTTGAATTTGTAATGTTAGTATGGATTTACACAGGTAAATAAATTACTTATTAAAGAGAACGAAAATGAAAGTTTTCAGCGCACTTTAAAATTTCATAAACTCTATTTTTAATATAAAAACACACTCACTTTTACATCGCGTTTAAACACTTTCTAACATAGCATGCATTAATTAAAACATGCAGTAGGTAAATATTTAATACGACAAATGACCTTGATGATGTTTTCTGTATTGTGTTAAATCTTAACTTTAGAATGGCTCACCGCTTTTACACTTTCAATGTAGCTGAATGACGTCATCAACTCTTAATTTTATATATCGACATCGCGTGGCGCTGTGTACAGAGTTATTCAAGATTTATTCAGTGACGCAACTAGAAGCGAGGAAGAGATTCAGTGCCTTTACGTTACTAGTTTCCCTAATAGATTCCGCTAGAAGAAAAGCTAATGAGTATCTATACATTAAATATTGTTTATACGGAATTTATAAAATAAGACAAAACTAAAGATTTAATTTTAAGACTTCTGTATAGATAGTTCATTATCAATTATGTAACAGGTTACTTTGAACTTTGTATTTTAGTTCCGACAGGGTTCATGTTTCATTCTTCTCGTCACAATTATAAGCGGAGTGTCGCTTTAATGGTGGAAATTGCATTTGTTGTTGTTATTCGCAATGACAAGTCGCAGTACTTGTACCGTTGGTATCAACTTTGCATTTTCCTGTTTTAATCCCCGTCTGTTGATTAAACAACATGAAGTTTTGTTTTGAAAATAGCAGTCTATTTTGTGTAACTAGCCAACGCTAGCCTTTCAAAACTTATGTAATAATTAAAATATTTAAACGTTCAAAATTATTATTAAAATACAAAAAATGTCTCGTATTTAAGTAAAGCTACATATGAAATGTTATAAACGAAGTTTAGCCCCTGCTAGATTGCCCGCATAGTGAAGAACGAATACGATTTGACATAGAATGGAAGTCCAGAATGTAATAGATATAATACACATATACGGTGTCCACTCGATCATAATAAAACGCTGCATGTTGAGCATATCCAGTGAAGTGAAGTGTAAAGTCGAATCATATTTGCCAGCGAGCGGTACCGAGGCGTCCACCTTTTCGTTGGAAAAGCGGTGTTCATGATTTCAATAGAATTCGATATATTCAAATCTAGGCGCGCCGGTACCTCGGAAAATTTTATCGTACGAAATGAGTTTCCTAAATATGACTTAACAATGTATCCGTATATTTGAAGCTATTTTTTTATAGCATTTGCATTTTTTAACGTTGTGAATGAAATTGACCGTCGTAACGAGCGATTTATAAGATGCCGTACCGACAAAAAAAACTATTAGATTAAATTATGAGTTATATAAAAAATCCGATGAGAAGAGATACACCTAAACATATGCGTACTTCGATCAAATTCAAACTAATATATCGGCTCGTATGACGACTTTAATGAAAGTAGTCGAGGCGCGGCGAAAGAAGTTTGTCACAACCGTTACCGGTGGTGAGCCTTAATGTCTGCCTGCCCCAATGAAATGTAGGCGTGTGTATGTATGTTAATATCTCTATAAATATAAATCTACTAGTATACTTAACAACATATTCCCCGATGTTGCGATAACTTGGTAACTAAAAGGACGCTGCGACGTTATTAGACAGTTTCGTCGCCGTACATTTTATCCAAAAGAAATTTTAAATATTGAACGCTGGCAATGATGTTTTGCTATATACGTAGGTAGTATGGCGAACGTTGCCCCTGCGGAGGACGGCCAGATCACGCGGAGATCGTGTCCCGTCCAGCGCGAACGTCCGGCGCGGCCGCGACGCTCCCCCTGTGCCGTTTAAATTGCTTTAAACTCATTTCTCATGTTGCTACAATATCTTAGCGGCGCTGTACCCACTATGTTTGTTCACCAGTTAACGCATATTTTCCAAAGAGTAATCAGAACGCCCTAAATTTGCTGTACATTTCTTGTTTACAGATTTAAATTATGTACTTTCTAATTCATAAAAATAGTGCAATGTTATTTTGAATTTATCCCTTATTGAAATCGATAGGTATAAATCAAAAAATGGATGTTGAAAATTGAAAAAAGTTTTAAGAATCTGGTAGCTGGAGTCTCCATAATGCCCATTCTAGATGACAAATTTGTGCGTTTCCTCGTAATTCTCGACAATCAAGATTCACGGAGGCGGCTTACGACACATCGTCCAGGCAATCGATTAGTGTAAACAATCCGACATAGGCATCGGCAAGTGTCAGTCGCGACGGCGGCGTTGGCCGGCGAGGTGGCGGCGGTGCGTGCGACCGGCGCGCGAGAGCGGCCCAGCGGCCCAGCGGCGGCGACGGCGGCGGTGGGAGCGGCGCCGACGGCGATGGGCGTGCTCCGATCAGTCGGGCGGGCGGTAGGAACGCGTGCGCCCGCCCGCTGCAGGCGCATTCCGCGCATCCTCACTCCTCCTCCTCCGTTGCATTTACGCACCCCCATGCGAAGGGGAACGCCTTCCAGCCCGGATGTGTCCGGCCTCCGCCGTCGGCTGCGCTCACAGTTTGCCTGACTTCCGGTCCGATAGTACGTCCCTTTCATCATCCGCCGACGTGCTTTGCGAACCACCGGCGTTAGACGAATTTGCAATGTCCGGGGGCTCCGCGTCCGGAGCAGTGACCGATACCGACGGCATCGTAACGTTCGACCCCTCCGGGCCATCCGCGGCGGCGAATGAAGAATCTTCGAAAGTAAACAATTCGTCTGATGGCGGGAATGTTTTTCTAAATACGGTCACTAGACTGTGCACGTATATATTGTTTTTCTGGTTTAATAACAACAAAGAAAAGAAGGACGATGACGGAGAGGCTGCTCAAAAAAACGGCAAAAACGGGGATTCCAGTGAGTAAACAATGATTTTTATTTTTCATTCTTTCTGTTGCTGTAACATACTTTCTACGTTTAGTGTAAAATTATATTTTAATTAAGGATTGAATAAGGATAACTGCATTTTCACATTTTCAAAAAAGACGAGTGATTTATTAATTTATCATTGAACCTTACATTTTGACGAACATACCAAATTAACTCGTATAAGAAATATTAAGTTGAAAATCAAAATGTAGAAAATAAATTTCATTAGCAATGTAAAGAAAATAAATACAAAAAAGTACATTTCGTGCATTAAACTGCAATATTGGATTGAGAGCGAATTTATTCAACAAACAACACAGTCGAACAAAAAACTACGGTCGAGTATTGAAAAATATACAATTTCTTTTAATACCCATTCTTGCTCTCAATACAATAACCCATTAACAATTAATCCTACTCGTTATCAAATGAAATGGCCCCGAGCAATTTTCAAATATACAAATAGAGAGCTACTTTCTCTTTGTACGCTACAGCTTTGCCGGACTTGATTGGCGCAACAAATATTGAGTACGTATTAATATACGTGCAGACATATTTATTCTGTTGGTTACTTATGATTGATATTATGGCTGTATTATTCGAGTGTGGGGAGTTTTGGGCTCATTCGACATAATTTCGCTTAAATATGTACGCACTCAAGTTAACAATGTAAAATCGGTATAGTATTAATGTGCCTACATTAGTTTCATCATCGTCATAAATCAAGTTCGATGTGTCATTTTTGTAACGATGTCTCATTTGTATGTGTGTTTGGAAACAGGTCGGCTTTCTTTATATTTTTATCGCAACATAGACAAGCGGTATTTAATCGTCAATTTCGATGGTTTCGCACCGATTATCCGACCGTTTTCTGGTTAAGAAGTTAAAGATTAAAGCTCCATTGTTCGATAATTGTTTGATTGTTGAGAGTCTAGCTGTTCTATGAATTTCGGAGTTGCGAGCTATCGCCGGAGTAGTCGCCCGGCTCTGCTATGCGAAACATTTTCGAAAACTTTGTGCCAGTCTTTACTAACCTTTGCTAACTTCGCCCTTGCGAAGTTCACATTTCACAAACAGACGAACTGATAATTGCTCAGTTTCACCAACTGACAGGCAGGATTTTTTTAAGAACTTCCCCTTGTGTTCACATAATATTAATAATAATAAGGTAGGTGCATTTAAAATCAATCCCTCATTATTGAAAAGCTAGGAGTAGCAAAAGAAAATTGTTATATGAAATCCTAGGTAGTAATTTCGTGAAATAATGTCTTAAATTTTGGATTATTACTATTCAAGTGCATCTGTTGGATGATTTTTATCTAGAACTCTTTATAAACTTTGCATTTTCCTTTAGACATTTTCAATATTAAAACCATATTAATATGTACCGTTTACATGCAGCCGAACCATTTTAATGTGTTCATATAAAATAATTACGCGATAAAGGTGTCTAATAAAACTCATTTACATAAATCCGGATACAGCAGCAATCAATGTCTTATGCTCTTTCAAATGGCCAGTAAACGCATTTATATTTATTTATTCCGTACATTGTTTTGGTGGCCAGTTACGCGAGCGTGCGTATTAAAATGCGAGTAAAACAAAACAGGCGCGAGCGACGGTTGAAGCCGGCCGTGCCACGCTGCCATTCTAATTCGCCGGTTGTGAAGCGCACGAAATTATGCCGTGGATCTTGAGCGTACTGGAAAACATTCAAGAACAACGAAATTGAAAAAAAAATGCCCCAAACGAACACAATTAGCGGCGATAAACTCTTTCGTTTCCCGCAATCGTCCTTTGAAAGAAGCGCGGAAGCTTGATCTCTTAAGAATCTTAAGTCTTATCTACACCTGAATAGAGATATCAAAAACATTTACAGGTCAAGACGGCATCCGACAGACCTATCAAGTAAACATCTAAGTTCGCGTACACACACGGGGTTGTAATATTGTATTAATATTCGTCAGTTTGAAAGTTAGACACCTGAATGTTAGATGGACGCTCGGTTACCGCAAAAAATTAATGCGATTATTTGGTTTGTGAAAGTCCGATCTGTGGGCCAGCAAACGTGCTACGTGCAACAAAAGCTAGTTTTAATATGTTACTTCTCAATAAAATAAAGATTTATTATTGTAATTCTGTCAATTTCTATTGCTCACATATTATTTTGTGTAGTATTTCAATGCAACTGATAAAGATGTGACGCCTGTATTTACATGTGCCCTGGGTTAAAGTACTGCTTGTGTGTACGCGCAGTAAAAGTCTTGGCTTGATACGATGTTTTTGTACTAATATATGTAAGAAAAATAATAATCTCTTTTTATGAAAAGAAGTAAGTCACCACTCGACATCGTCATTTTATAAATTCCGTTCTCTTAATGTAATCACCGTTACGAAAATCGTGGCCAGAAGTTAAGAATATTTTCCAATTTCCTAATTGTGTACTAATAAAATCTAACGGCCCGTGGGATAATTTCCGATAAGCGATCTCTTTTCGGTGTCGTATTAATCAAAAATTTCGCTCGTTCAATAAAGGCGGTCGCGGCGGGTATCGAGTGTTGGAATGAAATCTATCGAGATTGAACTCGGCTGTCGGTCGGCGACAATTAATACGTTTCTCGATCGTGAGTCGCTCGCGTGCGGTGCGCGGCGACCAATGGGCCGTGCGTGCGCGACCGCTGCCATATTTGAAATTGAATAGGAACTCGCACGGGTCTTGCACAATAATGTCCGGCTAGTGGTCCGCCGGCCCGCGTTCGGCCCGCGTCCTCGTCTACCGTTCTATGGTGATTCTAGTGTCAATGTACAAATGCCATGGTGAGTGTCTCAATACGAAACAATTTATTAGCACTCTTATGTTTTTCGCTGTGATCGATCATTTTGTACTATTTCAAATTTGTACAGTTCCAATGATATCATTGTCTTAATGAAAATATTTATCGCTCCTATACGCTCGCCTATTAATATTGTAATTGCGTTTTGGTACTTCGAATAAAATCGGGTTACGTAATTTTTTGTTATGATGAAATTACAATGGATCCGAATATCCTGATACGATTTGGAGTGCACGTTAATTGTGTACGTAAGTAAACAAGGAAAGCAAATTTGCCATTTGTCGTGCTAAAATCCGCGACTGAAAACACTTTGTTTAAGTAAGAGAATCGTTTTTTTCTTCCTGTCTACTTGCGATTCGCGTTCAGGTGAGACGTTAAGGAAAAATAGAAAAACATTTTCTTATTTAGATATAAATATATTCCAGCAAGTATAATTGTTAAACATGTTCATACTTAATAAGCATCTGATATTCGAAATATTCTGTAGAAAGAAAGATTTTTTCTTTTTCATAAATAAATCGCTAATGCAAAAATATTATATTCAGAACTAGCTGTCCCCGCAAACGTTGCTTTGCCATATAAATGATTTTACCGTTGTCGCAATATTTTTTATTGCTGCTCCTCTCCTATTCGTCTTAGCGTGATGTTATATAGCCTATAGCCTTTCTCGATAAGTGAGCTATCTAACACTGAAAGAATTTTTCAAATCGAACCAATATTTCCTGAAATTAGCGCACTCAAACAATCAACCTACCAAACAATAAAACATACTCTTCAGCTTTATATTATTAGTATAAATTGGAAAAGTCGGAGCACTATCTTGTTGAGTGTTGATTTCAATAAGTTTTTGCTATATAATACCTTAGGTCATTTAATGAGATATCTATCGTGACGCAATTATTACGCAGCTGCTGCGTGAGCGAACTTCGGTGTTTGCTGTTATATTAAAACGATACTTTTCAGTGTCTAATTTTAGCTGTTCGATAGAAATAAACTCCTCTTTTTCACGCAAGTGCCGACACCTTCCCGCTAAAATTCCAAGTATCAGAGGCGCTCGAGAGCAAGTTCAATATACTGTCTAAACAGAGTTTCATTCATAAATGGCCGTACTTGTACCTACGTACTATAGTGCAGCCGTCCATTGAAACCTGACCAGGGACGCGCGCCGTGGCGCGGCCTGCGAATTATTTGCATTCACTATTTATCATGTGCAGGAGAGCAAATACAACCCTTCAAACTCGCTTCACTTTAATACGGACTAAATTAATTCTTAACTTTTTAACTCATATTTTCAGTTGCAAACGGGAATTAAAGTTGTTTAGTATTGTTTAATTTGATGTCTGGAAATACCTCTGTATGAGATCCTGTGGATATGCAAATACGCCGTTGTTAGCTTCCTTCAACTTTTTCGTACCGCACACGGAAGTTACTCACCGTTGCTTTTTCGACCACTTTGAACGTAGTCAGACATAAGGAAAAAAGTAGCTTATTTATATTTCATCTACTACCACCCTCGCAGAAAATTAAAAACAAATAATTTTCCAGTTTCAACGATGCCACTCCGCGATGGAATTCATCTTGTTTTAAAGTCTGACTGCTCTTTTATACCTACGAGATATCGTAGCTATATGTACTTTTATATTACATGCATAATATACGTAAATCTTGTATACGCGGTGCATATTTGTTTCTAATAAATGAAACTAAATACATATATCTCGCGGTTGACGGTTCCTCTACATTTCTCTGAAGTAAAGTAATCTAGTCGCTATATAGGAGTTCAATTTCCTTAGTGCCGTGAGCTAATAAGAAAATGAAACAAGATAGATTTACCCGTATGTAAGCGCCACCACTCCGGGGTGGGTGCACTTGTGGGTGCGTTACAAGGACGTTCGCGTCCTCCTTTTTAAAGTGCACGATTATAACACGCACACCGTGACGCAACGCACGCTCCCACATGGTCCATCAGAAATCGCCGCGTCTCGGAGCAAACCTGAAATACGTTTCTCAGAACATTATGATTACTATATAGTGGTCATTCTTACGCAGTATTCATATATCATTACAATTTTTTTAACAAAATACTCTCACAACCCACATCGAGTCGTCATAAATTATGAAGTTATCTTGCTATGAAAAATTTACGTCTGTTATTTTATTTTAATACGCGAAGGTATTTAATTACCGCTAATTTTAAATTCGATGTTATCTTTAAAAAAATGGCGTTTCGGCAAGAATGCGGCTCTTCATATTCATATACGTTTTACAGGCGTATGCTATAAAGTAGTAGGCTAATGTGCAAGGCGCGTCGTCGCGCTCCGCTCTTGCGCAAGCCAGTTGAGATTTCAAATTACAGGCGGCGCGGAGCTCGCGGCCGAGGGCGCGGCACGCAGCGCCGGCGCCACACGCTTTATTTTAGATTTATATATAATTCTAATCTATTAAGATGTGCGAACATAATATTTTTATGTGACGCTATTTACGTAACGGAATTGGGAAACTCTTTTTCGTACCTGTATGCGTATTTAGATGTTCGTTAGATTAGTGTTTGATGCTTTTGAATTTCAAGACAGGGAAGCCCGTTTAAAGATGAATTATTTATATTAAAAATATAACACAATGAATGTATTTGTTGTTTATTATAAATAGTAGAGTTATTAATTTTGAAAGCGGGCATTATATTGTTGCCAGTTCCAAACAGAGCTAAGAAATAAAATTATCCTAAACAATGTTGCTTCGCTTGCAGTTCAAATGCCTCTACTATACCCAAGTTTGCAATTTCAGCAGGAAGGCTCATTATTTAGAGGAGACGTAACTATAGACCAAAATTGTGCAAGTGAAGCTTTCTCGTTAAAAATTCAAATGACGTGAACATGAAGATAAAAGCTTTACTTTTTCTTTAATGTAAAATGTAATCATAAAAGACGCTACGCTCGCTTGTTACGAAGCCCCCGCCGGTCATATTACGCCTGCCACTCTCGCGTAATCTTTATTGGGACACTAGCGTGTGCTTCGGCGCGTGTAACTCTATAGTAAGATGTTAATACAATAACAGTTACTTTATACTTCTTTTGTTTACAGCATCGTGGAATCTGTTAGACATTTGAAATTATCTGTTCATTCAAATCAAACACTTTGTTCATTGTTGTTTACTGAACGAGACGTATTGTATTTTACTTTTATATAAAATTCCTGCCTATGTGTAATAGTAAAATTATTCTGCATTTACATCTGTATCGTAATTGATTATTCTACTTGATTGATTGATTTTGACAAGAAATGACAGTTCGAGCAAACATTAAAAAAAGAATGGACATTTTTAATCACGGCATAAGAAATTGTCTTTTTCTTTTTGGAAGAAAATGTCGATGAAGTAATAATCTCAACGTTTATGTTTCTGTGTCGGTCATTAGCAACGGGGAAAAGCCTGGAGCGATAGGTGTTATATTGAATGACACGAGAATAACATTATCCAACGTCATTTCTGGCTTCTCCCATATTAGAAAAGTCAGTCGCTCTCCGTTCGCATGCAGCCGGTAGCAGACTTCACTCAACTCAAATAAAAAATTAATTCACACGGAACGCTCGATGTCTTCTTAAATGCGCCTGTGACACCCGCGAGCCATGGGCGCGAAGGGGTGGCGGTTGGGGAGGTGGGGGCCGGGTCTACACTTACGGTCTCTTTCACATTTGCCCGGAGTACAACTTTTGTGAATCAAACACGTTATCACATACGCTATCATTACATTGTAAATAATATGGTTTTATAGCAAGCATATTATACACTATTCGAGTAGCTTATAATTATAATATTCTCGGCTCTCAATGTTCTTCGTATTTGGATTCGTGTGTAAAACGTACTCATACATCGTTGTGTACAAAAATCGTAGCGGCGACCGCATCTTGCGGTAGGTACGGTCCCGGTTTCACCCGTGCATGGGTGTCGTGACGCAAACGGTACGGAATTCAACCTTAACATTGCTACGGATGAGCATGTAGACGCCTCCGTTTTAAATATAGCTTTGCATCTGTACGCGGCCCGGAGCGGAGCGGGTGCCCCGTGACATCGCGCCACTCGGCCACTGGGTTACCTACCTCGTGTGCGCGTACAAACTACGCCACCACAGGACCGCCACATGTCCGTGTCTTCTTAGCCGCTCAACTGATTCAGATAGCTTGATGTTTTATCTTTTCATTGCTGGACGTACATAGGCATTTTCTCATAGTGAGAGGCTTGTAGGCCGTAGTGTAGCACGCAAGCCAAGCGCGAATTGGCAGACTTCACACAATTCAGAAACATTACGAATTTGGAATGCATCACTTAAAGTGGGCAGGTTTCCTCATTCCTAT
>DWQT01002720.1:0-13628 GCA_018244895.1 Myscelus amystis hages | reverse complement strand
TGAACCGCTCTCCGTCGTCGAAGTGGACACTTCGCTGGGATACGTTGAAGTTTCGGCCCCCGAAGTGCCATCCCAATTGTCGGTAGTGTCTGCCGCGGTAGGCGCGGTTTCCTTGACGGTGGTCGTCTCCAACAGTCCAGGAGTCGTTATCTCTGTTTCACTGTCAGTCGCCACAGTAGTTGGGTCGGTTGGATGGGTCGACTCTGATTGGTCGTTGGTGGATGAATTGCCATCTGTGGTCGATTGACTGCTGTCTGTAACTTGCGTCCCAGTAGTTTCTTCTCCGTTTCCTTCTGTCGTTGTTCGATCTGGAAAAACACTTGTTGTTATTTTGAATCACGCCCACCCAACCCACTTGCGAATGTAAATCTAAACATCTGATAAATCATAATCCACTAAAAAATTAGCTGATATACTGTTATCGTAAATCTTGCCACTCACCTCTGGTAGCGAAGCATCCATTATCCGAAATGGGCACGCAATCCTAAAACAACAAAGTTTTAAAATGCATCATTAAACACAAATTCGCGTAACTTGATATATACATAAGTATAACACAAATATTATTATTTCACAATGCGAAATCGACGCTAATGCGTACAAGTAATTATCATAAAGCACAACGAACAGTTCACTTACTCCCACATTTGCATCAAACTCGAATTCAGCTCTGCAGTACAGTTGAATCGCCACTCCGTTGGTGCACATGAAGAACGAATCACACAACTCTGGATGCGGTATCCGGCCGATGAATCCTGGAGGACAAACGCCCGGCGCCAGTGTCGATGAACCGCTCTCCGTCGTCGAAGTGGACACTTCGCTGGGATACGTTGAAGTTTCGGCCCCCGAAGTGCCATCCCAATGGTCTGTTGTGTCTGCCGCAGTAGGCGCAGTTTCTTTGATAGTTGTTTTGTCCAATAATCCAGGAGTAGTCATCTCTGCTTCGCTTTCAGTTGCCACAGTTGTCAGGTCGTCTGGATAAGTTGACCCTGTTTCGTCGTTGGTGGATGAATCTGTGATCGGTTGGCTACTATCTGTATCTTGTATCTCTGTAGTTTCTACTGTATTTGCTTCTGTCGTTGTTCGATCTGAGAAATTTTGTTTCTGTTGTATATGGAAATTTTACTTTTTGTTGACTACATTTCTTATTCACGTTACATATGGAATTAAATGAAAGTATAAATATCAATATTTAAGACCTTGAATGATTGACTAATTGCGAATCTGCTCTTATATGTTTAACGATCATAATAATATTCACTCACCTCTGTTGGCGAAGCATCCGCTATCCGAAATGCGCACGCAATTCTGAAAATTAGTATTGCCAATTAATTATATGCTTTTGCATACAATATGTTCCTTGAAAAGTTGTGTTTTGTTTAGTAATGCAGTTCCTGTAATGCATTAAGGGAAGTGTTTCGACACTGAACTCGTAAAAACAGTAAGAAAATATATAATTTGTAAATTAATATATTAAACTCTTACTCCCACAACAAAGCAAATAGTAGTGAGAAAGCACTTACTCGTACGATTGGATCAAATTCAAAACCTCGCAGGCAGAACCGTTGAATCGCCACCCCTTTTATTGTACATGTAAAGTAGGAGTCGCACAGTTCTGGGTGCGGCAATCTGCCGATGAAGCCTGGGGGGCAAACGACGGGTGCCGGTGTTGATGGGCTGCTCTCTGTCGTCGTAGTGGACGCTTCGTCGGGATAGGGCGATGTTTTTAAAGTAGACGTTCCAGCTTCCGTAGTGGCATCCCAGTTATTAGTAGTGCCAGCGGTAGAAGGCTCAGATTCTTTGATGGTTGTTGTTTCTAATTTTCCAGGTGTTGTTGTCTCTATTTCATTATCATCAGAAACTGTTGTTCCATCGTTTGGATAATCCGTAGTTGTGGGATAGTATTCTTCTTCAGTGGTAGAATAATCTTTGGTTGTAGAGTATTCGCTTTCGGTAGTTGTTGGATAGTCTTTGGTTGTGGAATAACTGTCTTCTCCATCAGTTGTATATTCAGCGGTTGTAGAGTAGCTATTTGTGGTCTTTTCTGTTTCTGTTGTTTGTAGGGTAGTTGTTGTTAAATATTCAGTTGTTCCCACACTATGTGTGGTGCTCTCTTGACTAGATTCAGTTGTGTATTCGGAGGTATTTGGTGTATCATCTACTGTAGTAGAAGATTGTGTGGTTTCTGTCACAGGCGTCGATACATATTCAGTAGTGGATGCTTCAGTCGTTTTGGTTTCTGTTGTACTAGTGTATATTGGAGTCGTTGTCGTAGGCCCTGGTGTAGGCCGAGTGACGCAGTCGACTTCATGAGGCCAATTACATGTCTGAGAGTACAATAAAATTTAACAAATAGTTAAATATACCTTTTGTTTTTGTTAAAATTAATGCACAAATACGAAGAACAAAGATAGTTTAACCTAATACAAAGTTTTGGTGGTTTTGAAATTTGTCTGTGGTTTTCACAGGTAGAAAAAATGAAGAATCTAGGTGTTCTAATAATACGTTTAACATACCTGTTGGGCGAAATCAAAGAGTGTGCCTGGAGCACATTGCATCAATATTTTTCGTCCATTGCTGCACGAGTAGTACTTGCTGCAGTCGCTCTCGTGCGGCAGCAGGAGATGGATGCTAAAATCATCTGGACACCTGTCTGGTATTGTCAGTGGTGGCGTCGCTTGAGATGTCGAGCTTTGTGTTGTTGTAGATGACGCTGTTGTAGATGGTACTGTTATTGATGACGCTGTTGTAGATGATACTGTTGTAGATGACGCTGTTGTAGATGATTTTGTTGTTGACGGTACTGTTGTCGATGACACTGTTGTAGACGACGATGTTGTAGTTGTTCCCGGTGAACAATTAACAGCGTGAGGCCAGTTGCAAATCTAAAAAATGAATTGTTACATTAAACGTAGTTTATACGAATATACTCGTATGTAGGTACTCCTAACAGATAGTTTGGCACTTAGGTATAAATTTCATTGTAAAACACAGTATAACAACGAAAACGAAACAAAAGCAGATCATGTGCCATAGATTACACACAGTTTATACAAATAATTTTACACACACAGAATAAATATTGGTGTCCATCATACAAATATCGGTCCTGAAAACGAAGACACGAGCTCAGGTTCACACACCATTAAATGAAAGGTTAGGGATATAAATAAGCTAACAATCATAACAATAAATTGCTTATTCAGATATTTGTAAATGTAGGAGTCCAATTTGAATTTAGAATTAGTGCATTATAGCAACGATGTCCCGTGTATACAGACCTGTGAATTTGCATCGAATAGAGTGCCCGGCGCGCACATCATAAGAATTTTTCGTCCATTGCTGCACTGGTAGAACCTAGAGCAGTCGGTCTCGTGCGGCAGCAAGAGATGGACGCTGAAGTCGCTTGGACACCCGTTCGAGAGAAACTGAGCCGAACACGCAGAGAACAGTAGTAGGAAAATCAATGTTTGCATATCTGTATTGAAATAATGAAAAAAAAACATTAGTTTTTTTATTAAAGCAAAATGGATGTCAGGGATGTCTTTGTAAGTAAGGTCTATTTGAAATACGAATCAGAAAGAAAATGGTCGATTGAATAAAATGAAAACGGTATTAAATATAATTCATTAAATACTGAAACTATTGGATAGGAATATGTATGTTCCAGCTTATGAGTCCGCGAACTTGACATGAAAAGCCCTGGGCGAGTTCAGTTAATAGATGAATTGAGCTTACTGCTGGCAGCAAAGGTTTCAAACTGTCTATCTAGCCTCAAATAAAAGTGTTAATCATCGGTACTGATATAAATAAGTGCGGCTGACACTTAATTAATGATAGTAATATGGATACTTCAAGGTACAGATAAAGAATGTAATTTCTAAATATAAACACACCAATACGTCACAATTACGAAGCGAGGCGGTGTCGCTTTCATTGGATTAATGTTTTAGATAGCAAGATAACATTTTTGGACTAAGGTTTTAATTTCAGAAAATCCAACAAGTCTTTGCGGACAAATCTCAAACTTTCAAGTTTCACAAAAAATGATAACACACAAAAAGACTAGCCATTATTCTGTCATAAGCAAATAGAGTTAATATCATGATTTCTATTGAGTTTAATATTATTTAAAATTGTACACTTATTACATTGCAAGAGAAAAAATCTCATAAAACTTCACTATTTTACGCATTCTAAGCTAGAAATATTAATAAGCATAAATTTCATAAGTGCTACGTATGGTTGACAGGGTCCCAACAGTTTCTCTTCTTTTTCAACGTCATTAATTGTTCTAATTCTAATAAAAAGCCTCCGCACATAATGCAAAGCTTTAAGGCTTTACACTCCTCAGAAGATATTACGGAGAGGTCCGTCGTGTATAGTATTTCTTCAAGATATGGCATTTCCTTTCGATGTTCTTCACGGCCATTACGAACGATTTAGAATTTATATTTTTCAAAAATAATCTATACTTTTCTGTAGCACTTGAAAAGCTTAAAAGACATTTTCTTTACAGGTCGCTTTTTGACGGCAGCTGGTTACGTATCAAAAGAATAAGGACTGGACAAGAAGTCAAAACGCTTCGGAAATAATGGGTGTAGATCCACAGCTTCAATTTATACGTTGAGCGGTCGCGAGGTTTTAATGAATAAAAAACGTATTTATCCCCATCTCGTCCCAATCAATTAAAAATATCGGAATGGCCCTCCCTCACCTTATAACAGAGGAGAAAAAAAGTTCAATATTAAAGCACGTAACTAATATGCATGGCTGATTTCGCGCAGTTCAGTTTATAAGCCTTTTCTGACAGCGTTCTAATTAAGGATCAGGCACACAAGTTCCACAAATGCCAGAATGGTTCATTATGCACCATGTATCCATCTAAATACTTATCTTTACGCTTACCGTATCTCTTTTCTTGTATTGAAATTCAAGGTATGATTTCTGGAGAATGCCATTACGCTTTAAATCCGTTCGTGTATTACCTTTTATTGGTGTCCAATAAATCCTAAATCCAACAGTTGGTTGAAACAACTACTCAGTTTGTTTTATAGGTTACTATAATTTTGAGTTTCCAGCGGGTAAGCCATTGATTTCCTTGGGGGTTCCACTGTTGAGGAATTTGACGTTGATAACATTTTGACGCGCGGGTCTGAACGCCTTATTTAAATCACTCTCAGCCGTTACAAGCGGTTGGCAAAATAGTTAGATACAACACGATAAATATATTGTAATCGTACCTTCAAACCATGTGTTCTGTCACCCGAATTAACAAGACTTCTGTTACGAACTGAAATATAAATATGTACTTCGTATAATCATAAACTATCGAGCGTTGGTATGACGTGTCTTGTACAAGATTTGCTCATTATGTTTCAATTACGATAAGGTAATATGAATCACAGATATAGATCTACGCGTAAAAAACAACTCGTAAGATAGGCAGCTTGAGAATTTTTGACTGTAACACATATTGTCATCGCAAAGCTATACAGGGTGGAGCAAGTGTTCGATATGCTACCATTTGTGTATACCAAAGATTGCTCAGGAATGAGTTGTTAACATTAATACCGCTGAAACAGGGTACAGTTACCAGCAACTGTAATTTCATATTTAGCAAGGGGTTTGATATAAAAGTATGCAAACCGTTGCTATGGGAACCAGACAGCGGAGAAGATTACTTAATTTATATCTGAACGCGTAAAACAAAATTGAATTGATAATTTTTCCGAAGTATTTTTCCGAAGTGGAAATCGAAGTCGCAACTACCGACCGATCAGAGTCCACCACTACACTAGTACAATAATCACTATCACTGCCCTTCACTGCAGATATCATTTCAGATATTCAAACATCAATACTTGTAACGCATTTTCAAGCACCCCTTATAATATTTCTTATTAAAATCACTTAAACGATACAGAACATACATATCCAGATTACTATAACACAATCTTTAAAACACAATTAATGACTTGTAATTTGAAACTGTAAATATACTAGCCATTCCTATGACTTTGTTAGTAACGAGACGAATTAAACAGAACGAACGAAGGTCAGATTAAGGGTGTCTTTCATAGATCAGTGTTTGACTTTGATGAGTGGAGAAGAGATGATAAACATTTGCCTAAAAGTGGAATGTTCGCTGACCATGGAAGCCGAACAACTCTTTCCTAGTTCCTAGTTATACGAGTGTATCATGTAAAAAAATGAATCTAATATAAACAAACAATAAAGCTTTATTAATATGTATTACGAACAACAATTATTAATATGTATTAAGAAAAACTGTTGAAATTGTTGTTTAGATAAAAAAAAGGTTTCGGTAACAATCGAAAATTTTAAGTGGATACCGATGCACATCTTCGAGAAATAATGGGCTGAAGCAAAAATCCATAGCACATTTACGTCCCTTTTAATATCCTCTGATTATTTATTATATAACATTTTTAATGACATTTGTTTTATATACATAAATATAATTATGTATGTAGATATCATTTTTTTCCAGAATAAGTCGTAATGATTTCCTTAATTATAACACTATTGTAGATCAGAGTGAACAATCTTAAAAGCATTTGTGAATTTGCGTGTAGATTTATAGATAATATCTTTTATCATTTGTCAAATGGCAAATCATTAATTGGTGTGTTCTATTCATTTTATCATTAGGTACACGCGTTTCGTGGAAATCGTTGTTATAAATAAGAGAAAACAGTGAAAAACGATTAATGAAGGGCGATAATCGCGTCCGGTGTTGTTGGGGTAAGTAACTAAGCAGATAACCTTCTGAGGGTCATACTTCAAAACACAAAACGCTTTTAACAAGCAGTCATCAAATGAACACATTCACTAGGAATTTTTCGCCGCGTCGCAACAAGGTTTTGAACCGCGTACAATGACAGATATTTCGCAGAATTCAAAACGCGTGGTAATGTAAGGAAAAACGTGTTTACCAGCTTTAATTATGAAACTGGAAAAACAAACTACTTGCAAATACTGAAGCAATTTTAAAATTTGTTATTTTCATACGGAATTACAACGTAGCGCGCCTGCGCTTTAAAATGTTTTAGCTGCGTCAAAATGTCACTGAAATTCATATTGGGTGAACTTTATAACGGCTCAATAAAAGAATTTTGTGTTTAAGCTAAAGGTAAAATGGAAACTTCTGCGCAGCGAGAAAAAAAGGGTTGATTAAGGAACATATACATTTATCTACTTTTAATTCTTTTTATGTCTGTAGAACCTACGTACATAAGGCCTTAATAAAGGAAAAAAAAGAAAAGAAAGAAAGAAAAACACCAAATCTTAGTATTCATAATTGACTGGCTGTGAAGCGATTAGTGCTCATAACTACCGACCAGGTCGTGGCCTCGACTCCCATCCACGATCAATATTTTATTGTGCAATCAGCATGACTGTTTCTTCTGTGTCTCCATGTAAAGTTATCTATATACGAGTACGTATTTGTTATTTACGATAATGTAATGTATGTAAGACTAGCAGATATCTACGTAGTTACAATAGTCCAGGCTGACTAGTTTTATATCTTAGGATCGTATGTTAATTGACTCAAGATTAATATTACTATCCATACTTACTACTATTCTAATGCGAAAATGTATGTGTTTGTTTGTCCGTCTTTCACGTCAAAACGGAGCGGCGAATCGATGTCATTTATGATATAGAGACAGTTCAAGGTTTGTAGCGTGACATAGGCTATTCTTTTTCGCAGAAAAATATCGAAGCTTCACAGGAAAATACGTTTTAATCAAATAAGCATTACGGTATGAGAGTTAATAGCTACTTGGGTTTTATAAGTTACCACAGTTTCTAGGGAAAACGTATCGAGACTTCAAAATGCAACTGACAGCATTGACAGTGTCAGAACACATGAGTCGGGTTTCATACTCACACATTTCGTACAAAACGCGGGAGTGACATTTACATTTACATACACTTAGTCGATAGGAAATCGCAAATTTAGTTCCCTTTACGCACGATAGGGGCGCTGTACGATCCTGGTACATTTTTTTACCATTTATTTAATACAAGCTGGCCCGGCGAAAAGTAGTCTATGTGTTATTCTGGGTCTTCAGCTACCTGCATACCAAATTTCATTGTAATCGGTTCAGTATTATTTGCGTGATAGAGTAACAAAAGTCCATACGCACAAACTTTCGCATTTATAATATTATTATTTAATTAATTACTTAATTAATAGGACTTTGTTAGTAGAAGTTCATGCTAGGGCCACTGATGGCGGTCACCGTCTCCTACAGACATTTGCAAAATCGGTACGTAAGTAAAGTTTCGAAAATATCGATATTATAGCGGAGGCCACCTCAGAAGTTGTTAACATACGTATTGTACGCCTTCACACCGAAGAGGCGGCAAATTGACGTCACATCTTTCGCGGTAGTCGGCGGTTTCGCTACTTCCGATTAACGTTAGGATTAAGATTAGCGTCCAACGTTCGCTAATCGCGACTGATAATTGATTACATTGAACAATTGATGTTCTCGTTTCGTTTGTACCGTAATCGTCTCTCTGTGCGGGTACAATAATTGATTTTCCGAGAAGTTATACGTAAATCGAGATTTGAATGCAAGATAAGAGAAATATATTAATAGGTTTCCAATTACTAATTTATTGATTTTAATAGATTGGCACGCGTTAAAAATATCTTTTTTAGTCCCACTTCTGGACATGTTTGGCTGTAATTCTTTTTACGTCCACTTTTTCCGTAACTGCGAAGGCATAGTCATGCATTTATGTGTATGAGTAAATTTTATTAGTTATTTATATTATTTTATTTTGTTAATCACATACATATTACTTTGTGTCATATCAGTGAGGGGAATTACCTAGAAGAAATATATATATTAGGTATGTATGGTTTATTTAGATTTTCTTGTTATTTAGTTTTTATTGTTTGACAGACTAGCGTTAATCCGGTTTTCTGTATGTATACCTTATAGATGTACGTATATATAAAATGTATAGTGCAAAAATCTGCTTAATATAATAGATATATTAGCAAATTTGGGTGAATATCTTCTAGCAGTTGTCCTGGTTATTTGAAAAATATGAAAACTAGCATACAAAATTTATTCAGCTAAACTAGAAAATAATGGTTTTATTGACATAACCTAGCTATTGGTTTGACATTGACAATGACAGTTATTTTTGTCTGTATACGTAGGTACTCGCCTGTTGCTCTCTTTCTAAACATGTTTAATTTTTTAAATTCTCCTTTCTCCGAGCGTGCAACATGGTTAAAAACGTCACAGACTTTTCTCTTTACTCATTCTATATAGATGTCTCCCTAAAACATAAATTGATTATCTAATTTTCTGTAAGTGGTTGTAAACGAATGTACTAGATAACAATACATTTATCTTATCGAAGTGTAATAAATCAATGCTATAACAATATAATAATTATCCTGATGTTGGACATCGTAAATTGCAAAGAAATAGCGTATATATTTATACATATTAATACATTATCGACAATACGGAAAGCTGAATATTTGAATAAATTGAATATTTACTTAAGTATTTCTAATTGATTTAACTACATAATATCGCACAGAAATTAATCAGACTTTATTGACACTATGCATTTTTAGTCCAATATGGTGTCAAAAAATTTAAGCAACATTGTTTGTTAAAAAGTTTTGTAAAAGTTTGTTTCAACACTTTAATGTACGAAAATTCGCAGGAATCGGCTAGTTTAGTATTCAATAATTAATTCAATTCATTAATAGTGAACAATTTATATAAGTATTAGTTAAGTTTAAAATAAATATATTGTAGTCGTATAAAGACTGTGAGAGCAGGCATAGGAAGTGACGTCACAGGTCGAGTGACACGACTTTGGGCGGGAAGAGAGCGCGAGCGCCGCGACGGGTAGTTCGGTTTTAGGCGGGAAAAGGATTGTAGTTGTTGTGTGTTCTTAAGATGTTTAATAATTGTTACTTATAATATTGTCGAATGAGTGCTTGTGATTATTTGATTGCGTAGTCAAGTATCAGTGCGACTATAATATCACTGTTATTATATATCAAAAATGCGGGTTACCGTTCTTCGTTTACACAAGGACAAAGATAATAACATTCTTTGTAACGTCTCATTTTTATTGGTGCTGGATTTGATACGTTTCAGATAATAACACATTTGTAATGCCATCCTAATACCCGTAATCCAATAAACCACGAAACCAATTGATAAAACGGAAGTAAACAACGACGTAACAAGAAAATTTTTATTCCTTAATTAATAATTTACAAGACCAAATATTATCGCCATTGGTATAAAACAGTCACGCTCACGTAATTTGATATGTAAAATACTCTGCCTTAAAACCTTATAACGTCATTTAAAAAAACGCTTGTTTGTTATGGATTTCAAATGAAATAGTTGACGTTCTAACTGATTCGATGGCCTTTTACAGCTTATCAAATGTCAGATCCTTTACTGTTCCACGATTATGATGGTAGGTGTGTAGCTGTGTGCTCCTGCGTGCAGGTGGAGTGCGCGCGACAGTGCGTCATCGTGTGTTTGTGCGTGCAACCGTATGTATGTGAGTGCGTACACAGAAGCATGTGCGTGCGTGTGAGTGAGCGCAAGTGAGTGCGTGGGAATGTGCGTGCGCTCTTGAACGGTATATCACACATACGTTTGTTTTAAAATTAAACGCTGTTTTAGAAATAGCTGCAAGGAAATGAGTCGGTTAGCCATTGTGGCAGTATTTTCCAATATACACTTTAAACATATCTCTACGCATCACGAAAAAACCATTATCTGTGCGAGTCCTCACGAACTGAAATACTATATATTTTATATAATACATTTTATATACAGCATAAGTATCAATGCAAAGCTTCGCTAACATTGCTGGCTGTAATATTTTCTACATCGAAAGTTCTAGAAAGAAGTCAACAAGCCATATTTATTGACAACAAAGCTTTAAGAGTGTTTGGAACATACTAGAACTTGACAAATGGTATCGAGTTGTTTCATAAGATATCGTAACAGGATGAAATTAATTTCGTCCATTGCGCTGCATAAAACATACGATGTTCTTTATGATCAGTGTTTGCTCAAGCATCCTTCAGCAAAATGCCACTGAAAACGGTATGTGCTTTATGTTTTTCGAATAAAGCAAATTAAAAAGTCAAATCACTAAATTAACACATCAGAAACATCCAAAACTTCACTAAAATGCTCGAATACACTCAGAAGCTACAACCGAAATTTGTCTGGATAAAGTGATTGTCATTAGGCAATGTAACACAAAAAGAAAGAAATATTCCCGCTCAATCTCGTGTCAAAATTATTAAAAAAAGGTACCTACTGATTTAAAGACAGTACTTTTAGAAACGATGGACGAAATGAATACAAAAATTTTGCAATGATTTCATCAATAGAATTAAACTAGGTAAAAGTCTATCAATCTTAAAACGTATCACCCATAAGACAAAAACTATAGAAAACTAGGTACTGAAATAAATACATATATGAGCGCTTTTCAGGCTTGTCCTTTTAACACAATTTAAGGTTAGATTCTTTAAGTACTAAGCATAATGGGTAACTAGTAATAGCTACTTTAAAAACAAAAAAAGAAATACCTTATTATGTTTTTGTTGTTCGTGAACAATTGATACATCGAGATTTAAATCCATATACACAAGACAATAATCACGATTTAACCAATGTTTTGTTTCACTCTACCACACCGCACACGTTCGGGAGAGAGTAAGATAAGTATATTGATAATACACCAAACTTTTGAAGGGTGAGTTGTTTAATACGACGATAAAACAAATAGTCGACTTACCAAATTTTTTCACATTATTTTTACTGAACACAATAACGCGAGTACGTGGAAAGCACAAGAGGTTCTTATAGAATTTAATTTATCAACGCCAAATTAAATGATTATAATTTGATTGATATGATGAATCTTAGGCGATAATGAAAAAAACATGTGTAATTTATTTTTTATCTTTCAATCAGCCATATCTACTTCTTAGAAATACACTCGCACACCTATTCATGCTTATATTGTAATAATACTGTTCTTACACGTTTAATCTTATGTCACATAACTTTAATCATCCAGGATGCATCGATACAGAAATGTATTATATCATATCGTAAAGCAATTGATCTTATCGTCTTGTACATATGCAATATTCTCAAATCACGCTCATCGCCTATTGCATACAATCAGTCAATACTATAGATATTTCGTAAACTTTTATTGAAGCTTTAATCAAATTAATTTACATTAAGACCTTTACCTTCTGTTTATCATGATAATCGAAAATAGATATTCATAGTCCGTAGTACATAATAGTATGATTAATAGGAAGTGAATTCTTTGTTTGTGCATGGTTTCAATGTTGAACTCAACTGATTTTGAAGAGATTTATTGCGGACAATTTCATAGTTACCAATGTTTTCACATCGAGAGAAACGAATATTTATTAATGTTATTCTGTTTTAATTGTTGGAGAGCTATGAAATTGTTTTCTTTTTACTGTTCCACGGCTGAATACGGATCTCGCCGTACGTACTGAGCTTTTATGTTTTAGATGTAGGTACTCGCTGGAATATAAATGAAATATTAATATTGGAAGCATTCGACCTTTCGAGAGCGGGTTAATCTTCGCAGTCAGTACAACTAGAATGAAACTGCATCAAGGTTCACTGACCGAAAGGTCTGCAGCGACCTGAAACTTCAAGGCACTTAATAAATGTTCTGTTTAACTTCCTAAAACTTATCTTCACGTATCAATCGCAGTTGCTAATTGCTGAGGGGCGAACAAACCAAAAGGTCACGTTACCCGTCTGGCTGGCTATGCCGATCCTATAACTACCCCAGCAAATGTCACAACAAAACCCACAAAATTTTCCACTAACAAAATCATTGTCAGCCTATCTATAAGTGTATACGCAATCAAGATATTCTAATCCGAAGAAAAACTTTGAAATTATTAGATATTGTACTACTATTATCAATATCGCGTAGGCTAATAGAAAACTAATGAATAATAATTTAATTATAGTTAGATAGCGCGGCTTATTTGTAGTTTCAGCTGTAGTAAATAGATTCCTGCAATATCACTCATTGGCATGTAAGTTGTGTGTATGTATGCAGCTCCTGTAAAAGTGACATCCTTGACAATGCTTTGTTAGCCTGGAGTATACTATACCACGGTCTGTCAGAAAGAATTAATGGAGAAACAGATTAGTACGCAATATTTATCGGTTGCTTTACTACGAAGGCTTAACCTTGGTTATCTAACAATAGAATCGGCCCTTAATGTGCCGTCCAAAGCATGATCGAATTTTATAAAATAACTAGCTTTTGCCCGCGGCTTCGCGCGCTTTTAGTTATCATTTACGACATCACGTTAAAAATCTCAAAACTAACAGTATTTCTCAACTGTATAATGGGTATTATTATACATACAAACCTTCCTCTAGAATCACTCTCATTTAAAAAAAAACGCGTCAAAATCCGTTGCGTAGTTTGAAAGATCTACGCATACATAGGGACCGGAAGCCGAAGCGACTTTGTTTTATACTACGTAAAGATTAAAATTAAATGTT
>DWQT01002719.1:0-13630 GCA_018244895.1 Myscelus amystis hages | reverse complement strand
AATTTTGTTTTGGCTCTCCTGTAAAATTTATGGATTTCGATTTGTGGCCCTTTTGTATTCAAGGAGCGATATATAGGTTCTTTAAACTATGCCCGTAAATAAGGAATTTAGACCAAATAATTATGGAATTTTACAATTTATATTCGTAAGGCGTAAAATAGGGGTTGAAAGATGTATGATTTTTTTTTCGGTTTAGAAGCTTTCGATTTGGGCTCTTGGCTAACATAGAAAATTATTTCATTTACAGTTTTTTGAAATTCGATTTTCGCGCGAATAGAAGCTAGTACCTACTTAAGTAATTAATAAGTAAGCTTTTGAACGTCTGTTTATTAGTCAATGCATAGTTTTATAAATTTTTTAATAATGAAGTCTGTTGAGATCCGAAAATGAATCCATGGGATCTTACATGCTGGATACAAAGCTTGGGAACATATTTATGTTATTTCAACTTAAATTGCTAATTAGACAGGCCCATTGGATGATTGGACCAACTTTTGTATACCTGACCGCTGAGTCGGGCATAGTCCGTTTGATTCCCATCTAGAACAAATATTTGTGTGATGAACAAGAATATTTTGTGTGTAAAACGAGGCATATACATATACACATATTTATGTGATATCTGTTTGTCCCAAATAAAAGCAAAAAACATATTCGTTATTATATCACTCTTGTTTTTAAGTACTTATCTAAATATATGTAGTTGTAAGTAGGGAGGTAAGTACAGAAAACTTGATAATCAAGGATTTTTTCAAATACTTAATATAAAATACAATCAAAATACATCATAATATAGATAATTAACTTAAGCCATTACAAAATAAATTATTAATCATGGTACTAAGCTTGCAAGGTGGCAGATTGTTCTTTAGTTTCTGAGAAATATCAATGTCGTAGTCTTCTCTCCTTTGAGCTATGTAAGAAAATAGTGGCACCATCACTGGTTCAAAGTCCTCGATACTACCTTCGTGAATTAAATTAATTATTGTGACCAATTTATTAGTTACTGCCAGCACTTGACCGTTGGTCAGAGGTTCTTTGAAGAATTTGTACTGAAAAAGAAAACATACTTTCACAAGAAAACACATATTATCATATTGTCTTCATAAACACAATATTTGATGACTGGTAAGTTGTAAATTTCTGTACATGGCTTCAATTTATACATTTTATACATCCTTCCTGATGGGCATGAGGACATACACCACAATATTGCTATATTGGGGATTACCGGATAAACGGGTGAGAGAACTGAGATACCTAATATGCATAGTTACAAATATGTAGGTTTTGGATTATGTACACTTATCGACTGATAATAATTTAGCCATGTTTTTGGAACTGTGTTATCTTCAATGTTTCCAATCATGTTATACGTTAGCTAGTATTACATGTGCTACTAATCCTAATGGCTATCAAACAGGTGCATTACTTAACTAAAAAAAATATTTCGATGAACATCTCACCCTTATACAATGCAAGAAGTTCGTGTAGCAGTACCGCAAGCAAGACCATGTTATATTTGTGCGATTAGATTTTTCTGCTGCTAGTACAGACAGTAAAGCATCATGAAGAAGGTCTAAAACTTTCGTTTCCCCAAACACTTTCAGGGTCTCCCAGAGACACTCCCATTCGTGCAAAACACTTGAACATAATACCTGAAATTGAAAAGATTTATATTATTATAACATTACTAGCTTTTGTGACTAAGAAAGTTTTACATATGTACATACTTGAATTATAGTTGTGTATTCAATAAATAAATTATCTAAACCTGTGCAAGCCATAATGTTAGCATGTCAACATCCATATTTTTATCCATTTGAATCCCACTAATTACTTCAGCAAAATTATTTCCTGGAGGATTCCATAGTTGCCTATAATAGTACATGTTCAATGGTTCCAGTTCCTTTAACTTGCTTTTTAACCAGGAAACTTCATTTTCTGTAATCAATCAATTGTTCTTAAATTAATATGCACATTTGACATTGATGCAGAAGGCTAAGGTGAAAAGTGGTGTGCATTCAGCCCTAGACCATTTTAGCACAAAAGTAGCAAATAGAGAGGCTGCTGTGTGGAAGAAATAATTGTATTATTAACCTGGTATGATTCCATTGTATGAATTCATAAGTTTTGTTTGTAAGTCAATGACAAGGTTTAAGATTGTTGGAGCCAATGCATCAAAGGTATTAATCTTCCAACGGACCTGCTTCATCACTTGAGCCAACATAGCTAGCATTGGTGCTCTATACTCGGACAATTCTTCTATGGAATAACACTTACTTAACAAATGACATAGAAGTTTGATATGTCTATAATTTTTTTTTACAAGACCAGTATGTAATTTTGGCATAATAATTAAAAGTAAAAGTTTTGTTCCTGAAATAATTTCAGCATTTTTCAGTTTATGAACAAAGCTGATCAAATTATCTTGCTTGGCATCGGTGTTGTGTTCATCATCTATTGTGGTTTTCAGCACTATTGTGAGGCAAGGCTCTGTATCTTCCACGTAATAGTGATCAGAGAATTTGGCCAACATTGTTATTGCTTTAAACATAAGATTCATTTGCTGCTCATTTTCTACGGCTGATTTAAATATCTTGAAATATACTTTGCGAGGATTCTGTACAAATACACTCAATATGTCTGATAAATCCAAATCTGGTGAAATAGATAGTTTGTTAAAAATGCCTGTTAACATATGAACAAATTGTGTGGATTCCAATACATCATTAAAAGTTTTATTTTTAAAATGATTATCAGCAAAGTTCTGTTTCACATCCTTGTTACACTGATGATATGCCTTGATTGCTAATGACTGTATGCATTCATTACTTCCAGCACAAGTTTGTATGTGTTTATAAAACTTACTGAATAATTCATAGCAATAATCTTCATTTAATCGATTCAAATTGGAATCCAATATTTGTAGCAAAGATGTATCATTGAGGAGTTTGTCTGAATGTATTAATGCTTGAAGCCATTGTATACTGTCATCGTTACTTTTGTTAATATTCTCTATGATTGCAGAGGTGTCAGTCGTATCTATTATCTGCTGTACAGGTTTGCGAGATATCTGTTCCAGCATGCTGACTACAGGGTGATCAGAGAGATCGCTTGTTAATAGTTCCTGGCGTACTTTATAACACAACTCGCCAATAGATTCTTGCATAGTAGCACCTCCCACTTCAAACTCACTCCATGAGCAAAATATATCAATATTAATGCCCATGACAAGCTTCATACATTTATCTAATAAATCCATTTGACATTTATTAAGTATTTCTATTACAGATTTATTACCGAACATGCATGGCTTATAATCAATTTTCTTGCAATCATCTTTATATGTGATTTCATAAAGAGCAACAGCTTGATCAAGAGAATGTGTTTGCGTAGTGTTGAAATCACAGAAACACTTGTACAGTATGCCAAGCATTGTCTGGAGACAGTTTCCATAATACTTATACAAATCATCCTTACCAAGGAGTTCTAATTTACTCTCATTCGGTGGATTACAAAAATATGTCATACATCTTTGGAAATTGCTACAACCTAATTTCAACTGGTTTTCATCGAAATCGAACAAATTTATTCGACATAACAATCTAAAGCATGCAGTGGATAATACATCCAACTGTTGTAGGCATTCAGTGGGATTAAAATATTTAAAATTCATAATTAGTGCATCAGCTACTTCTAGACATAGTTGTGGGTAACTGAAACTAATAATTTCATATATGTATTTCTCCATAGACAACTTCCATAATATTTCGCACATGAGACATTTAGTTATCGTTGGAACTGTCCATATAAGAAGATCTATTGCTGAATCTGTATTGACCAATTTGTCCAATACAGGTAGGTCAGAGTTTAGAACAATATATAATGCAAAACGCCGCATGGTATCCATTGCTTCCTGGACAACGCCTTCATCATTAATGTAATTTTCTTTCTTCAAAAAGTTACGTATATTGTCGATTATAAAATCTATCTTCTTTTCATTACCTAGAAGAGAAAAAAATTAATAGTAATAAAGCAATTTTAGTAGTTTCTTCACGCGCATTTAGTGATAATATTCCGGTTTTAAAACTTACCGCCTTTTGATTTTAAGTTTGCAAAAGAATGTACATAATCAGCTGAAATAAGGACGCCTTGTAAAGCAGACAGATCTGCAGTAAATTGTACTGTAATCATTATTATTACTTTACTAATATGCAATCAAAAATATTTTATTAAACAATGTATTTATTACAAATAGAGACTGAAAGTGAACTTTTTCCACACAAACCGGCTGTTACAAACTGTCACGAGTGACAACATGCCAATTCTGACAAATGACGGGAAAAATGACTACTGCAAGTATACATTTTTGAATTACTTACTCGATCTAAGATGGCCGCGGAATCCTTCATTTTGTCCAAATATTAATAATTTGTAAATAGTGCTATACTGATGAGTACTGATTTAACTAAAATTTGACTATGTATTGTTTACATTTTTGGTTTGACTAATAAATTTTGCTTTTATTAGACTAATAATAGGTAGACATATTTTAGTAATAAATAAAACTCTCAATTATCTCTGGAGTTTTTTTACGTTCGAATAATTTGATAATTTTTCTTAAAATCGCACGCCTCGAACAAATATATGGATAACTTTTGCTCTGCATATTTACATACAGATATAGGAAAAAATATCGATCCATATCATACCATTCCTAGGTAAATAAATTGATAGAGCGCATAGCCGCATCGCATTCAGTAAACCATCGCTAGGGCAAAGCAGAATAGATTCGCCTGCAAATGAGGTGAATTGCTTTGATGTGGCAACACCTTTTTTTACATTTTGAATCTCAAATTATAATTCGGAATATATCCTTATACCAAGAGCGGTTTCTATGTGAAATCAGGGAAAATTTCAAACACTTTAAATTACGCTTAAATTATTTATTCAAACTACACTTACACTTAAATTAATAAATTATGAAATCAATTAAATTCAAACTTGTATCTAAAGTGGTACATAGATTTTTACTACGTGCTATTAAATTAATTTGTGTACATTGTTTGAAAGTAGGATAAAGTTTCGTTAACATTGACGATACAATGCCCTTTGTAAAAATTCTATAGGCTAATAATTCGTTTGAAGATGTATATTAGGATATACTTACTATTTACTTAGTACCTGGCGCGATGGTTATGTATGTATGTATTTACTATTTTTTTTACATCTAAAGTGACTAGAACAAGTAGACTCCATATGAAATCCCATACATTGTAATATTTACTTAAATAAGTATATTTTGATTAGACTTTATTCTTTATTTTTTGTAACTTATTGAGGTTTTTCATTATACTGAAGGAGTCAGGATCTATTTTTAATGCCTTTATATACATTTGCTCTGCCAAGTCATATTTTTTCCAGCGATGGTACAAGACACCTGTAAGAAATCAAGAGATTTTTTTTTTAAATTACAACTATACTTAGGTATTTTCAGGTGTAATAGTTTGAACGTATAAACTACTAGTATATGGTAACGACATAATTGGAACTAGATTAAAATTGTAGAGATAGTAACCAAAAAAACAAAATACTCAGGAAATGTGCTATTTACTTTTGAGCAAATTACTGGAAACAATAAATAATAAACGGCCAACTATGACATAGCATTGAAGTATTCACTTGGCTTGGCTATACGCGAACAAAATACTCATTGCAGCATGTGATTTTTTTTAAAGGAAAATGAATAAACCGCATCAGTTGAAATTTAAGTGAACTATTTTAAGTCTCACCCAAATTGGCGTAGTGCACGGCTTGGACGCGAGTACCAAATAATGAGATTGCGTTTAGAAAATATTTCTCCGCTTCTTCATATTTATCCATTTTGCCGTAAATATTCGCAACAATGAAGTTAATCGACGGCGAATCAGGCAGCTCCTTGAGTGCATTCGGTATCAATTGTAGAGCTTTACTCCTTTGACCTGAAATTAATACCATTTCTTAATCATGGATGCAAACATTTGATACTGAGAAATGTCTCTAAAACTTATTTGTTATTATAATTGCTTATATAATTTATTAATTACTATTTTTATCAATAATCACAACGACAACGACGACTGGACAAAACACAGTCACTCCGGATTCTAGAACTTTGAAATGTAATTAAATATTACCTGTATTATCCAGTAATGATATTAAGTTGGTCCAAGCGGGCGCGTGATTTGGTTTGAGGTTTATCGCACGGTACCAATGTTTTATAGCTTCATCGGTTTTATTTAGGCCCAAGTACTAAAATTAATATTTCTATGATATACAAATGGATTTCGCAGGCAAATATGAGAGAATCTCAGCTAGACATATTGTTAAAATTCTCGCCGCGAGTCCTGGGGGTTCGCCGACGTTTAGTTCGAGCAGGAGTGTTAGAAGGATAGCAATTAGCAAATTAATCGTTAGCTATGACACCAATCGCGTAGCAGAAATTCATCGCGCACTACCGACTCAACGCCAAATGAACTAGCCCGGCTGCAACTTTTATTACGCCACGGCCGGTCTAGCGCGGATTGAGTGAGATACGTGTTAACGGATGTTACTAGCGCTGCGACAATGTCTAATTTACCATACAAAACAGAACAATACTAATGAAAACTTGATAGTATGGATCACCAACCACCAACTACAGACCGAGTGGCTGTCATGCTGTTTTACTATAAAATAATAATAATATGCAAATGAATGCCAAGGTTCAAGACTCGCAGTGGAGTAATAGGAAATTATGTATTTATGGAATGAGTAATACTTATTACAAATCAATATAACAAATAGAAGATAATATATTTATAATACCAAATTCCCAATATTATAATGACAATCTGGATAGTTGCTTCGATAAAATAATGCTGTTTTGTATGCATGGAGAGCTTCATCATAACGCTTGGTATTGTCATACACTATGCCTAGATTCATCCAAGCGGCCGGAAAATCTTGTCTGAAATTAAAATGATTTTGCAGAAAACTTGCTGTTTAAATGACAATATTGACGCAAATTCAACTTAATATTGAAATAATTAAATCGCGAGCCGCAAGGCGATTACTTGTGTATTGAACACTGCTTGCCTATGGCGAATGCAACGGGATTGCCAAAAGCAATAAACATTTCCAGGTAATACAAAAAATACAACTGAGAACTTACTTGTAACTTATTGCTGACTTAAGGTACATTTCTGCTTCTTCAAATTTCTTTTCATTTTTTAAAAGATTAGCCAAATTGTTCATTGCTTGATAGTACTCAGGGTACAATCTGAAATTTATATGAAAATATGTGTTAAGGTAGTGCAAGATATAAGAGTGGTCCCTTTATCCATTGGTATTGCATTACCTTATCGCCTCCTCATATTCATGGGTAGCCCAGGCTGTCATGTTTTTCGCGTCAGCCACTTTTGCAACATTATAGTGAACTTTTGCATTCAACGGACAAATAGATAAACCACTGACGAATAGCTTGTACTCGTTCTGCCAATCTTTTGATCTATGCCAGCTTTTAGCCGCATATATTAATAAAACAAAGCAAAATAACAGGAGTCCCGTCTTAAAACAAATACAGTAGTGGTATCAGTTTCTACATAGTAAAATCACAATGTTATGGGAAAATTGGATTTTATTGAATGCATTTATTGAAACTAAATCATTGTCAATTATGTTCTATAAATAATGATTTATTATATAAAGCAACTTCTAGCAATACTATGGATATATCTACACCAATAATTGGGAAAGGTTATTCTCGTTTTGTATATTAACAATTGTTAATAAATTGAGAATTGTCAGTGTAACATTGTAGATAGCACTGCTGGAAATATTTCAATGTTATGTTACTGATGTTAAGTAGAATGTTACTGTGCATTCTGGTTAATCTTTGGAAAGAGACATTTAAAAACACACTACCAATACAGAACATTAATAAATATTTATACATAGTTATTAGTATTCGCTTTTAAATAAAGATTCAAAACATCTTTACCACCAAATTGTCATTGGTTCATATTTAACAGAATATCAATCTATTCTATAACAGATTTGAAATTAGTACTAAAATTAAATGCTGAGATAAATGTATGGTTTCAAAGCATCAAGCATTAAGTGAAATAATATGCATACCATACGTGCCTTGTCAACTTGGACAATCTTGTTTAAGCTGATGCAAATAATAAGGCAATATCCCACAGACGAAATGTACAATATTCTCTCGGCAATAACAAATCCAACAGTAAAGAATATATTGGTGGCTGGGAGGAATGGAATTATGATCAGTGATATTGATATCAGCAGCATTCTGAAAAATACATACATAGTTACAACTACTTACAATATTTTTAAAAATCAAATTATGCATTATATACCAAGTGCAGTGGTAAAGTATTTTTTTATGAAGGAACAAATGACGATTACATGTCACAATATAAAATAATTTATATGAATATGACGAGTCTTGTAGTGAATTATAAAAGTTTCAAATCTGTTGTGCTGTAACCAAATTGCTGATAAACTACACATTCAAATCTTGTAATTCATTCTTATATAGACAATTTTACACCAAGATGCACACTGCTGATTCATGCTAATCACACAAATATTTATCATGAATAGAAATTAAACCCATTACCCTGGGTTCAGCAGTGAGGTTCATTAATCACTGGACTAATGAGCCACTTATGTGAATGTGCTGCAAGGACCAGTTGACTACTTCTGAATAATTGATGCTATGTGCACCAGCTACGTTAATCAATAAACTTAACAATAACTAAAATCCTAACAATATTTGACATTTTTACTAAATATATTTGAACTATATTCTTTCACATATCATGTTTATGCAGTGCGTGGAGAGAAATCTACATAAATTACACATTATTAATAGTCAATTAATATTCACTTGATACTTGCCTTTTTGTACTATTTTCCTTGTTTGTAATAAATATACATATTACAAATATAATTCCGAACCCATACATTAAAGCGGCCCACAATATTCTATAATCCTCCAAACTTGTGATGAGCGGTATACATCCCATTGACCAATCGTAGCACAGCCATTGCGGCCATATAAACAGCAACATATTCAGGAAATACAAATAGCTGTATGTTGCCACCTGTAAATTAAGTATATTTGTAATTACTTCAATGCATAGTAATTGTAATGGTTCGTACAATAGTTTAATATAGTGCAGTGAAATGGTAAATCCCAATTGAGAAAAGGCGAACATATTATATCAGACAAATGAATATTCCCATCAGAAATAAAACCTATATTTTGAAGAAACATTATTTCTGTTAAGTCCTACAAAAAATTGTTTCAAGTATCATTATAAACACTGGAATTGCTTTTTTTTATTTTTTATTAATGCGAGGTGGTCACCCCATCAGAACATTTTTGGAACAATTACTATTGCAAGATAGTCAGATTACAACTGCTTCAGTATAAACAAATAGCTCACAAGTACCATACTGTACAGTATAGACACTTATGTGTATTATAATTTATGTAAATGAAAAAATTTACACCTTTGCATAATTCAACTGTTACCTTGGTCAACTTGCCATCAGCAAAAGCCGTAGGATTGTCTATTGGTTTGAACACTGGCTTTGTTCTGCCCATTACAATCCATCTGTAGTATAATAGGCAAATAGCACCAACCACAATAAAGGAAATTCTTAAAATAGCTCTTTTACACATGTAAATCTTTCTTCGACCATAGATTTTGCAACTTAAAATTAATTCATATGCAATGCAGAATCCCTGAAAAGAATAAATTTCTCTTTAATAATTTTATAATGTGTATCTGAAATCTGAAAAAGATATGTGTGTGTGTGATGTACCCATCAACAATACATAAATCAAAAGTAAGGGAGTGTAAGGAAAACATCTTTGACAAATTATAAGTAAAAATTCAATGTTTATGGTTACAGTTATCTATAAACTGAAATATTCTTATAGCATCCGACAGTCTGCATGTCTATTAGATAATTATATGTATATAATTACCACTTGAATTGCTCTATTTATAGTAAAATAAAAGTGGATAGTAGCTCACTATGCATTCTTATAAAAAATGATCAGATCTTGGGCCAAGCTGCATGCAGCTTGCAACTCATTACACATACACTGAGGGACTGTATGTCATTCAAAGAAATATGGTACACAGTCTGTCATGCATTATTTCATGACCAAACTAAAAGCAATGTTTAATTAGGCTATAATCTATGGGTGCCGTCAAGATTAATTTCAGAGATGTAATTTTTTTTTTATAATATGGAAGCAGAAGACGAGCATGCAGTCCACCTGATGCTAAGTGGCTACTGCTGCCCATGGACATTTATAATCGACCCCAGATAAGATTAGATTCCTATCTCGGGTCGACCACAAATACGCCTCTACCCCTGAGATCTAAGCTGGAATGCCTCGCAAAAGTCTCCCTTACCACACCCTTCAAACCAGAACACAGCAGCGCTTGACACTGCTGTTATAAGGCAGAAATAGGACATAGATACACTACCTACCATGAATTAATAAACATATAATTTCATGATGATAAATTCAGCCATATAATATTGAAAAATCTTTTAGAAGCATACTAACCAATGCAGTGATACCATTCTCTTTAAACAGCATGGAACATCCGGCCATTGTTATGGAAGCCATCACATATATGTGCTTTAGTCTTGTCTCATCCAATGCACTATCATATGAAAATACAGATAAGAAGAATGTTATGGCTGCCAAAACATCCGCTCGTCCTACGATGCCACATACTGCTTCTGTGTGAACAGGATGGGCGGCGAACAAAAGAGCACTGGAATATGCTATGTCAATAGAATATTCTGTTTCTGTTCTGAACTTTACTCTAGCCATTATTTTCTCAATAGTTTGCCACACTATTACACAGCAAATGCTGTGGAAAACCAGGTTTGCTATTTTAAATTGTGTTGCAGTGAGTTCCTTCAAGTTCAGTAGGTAGTTGACCCTGCATACAAAAAATAAATCATGACATTCGAAATATAAATAAAGATGGTGTTATATGGCTATTAGTTAAATCGTAATTTCTCAACCTGGGGTTCACAATCTGTTCGAAGGTAAAACTATACTCAAATTATCTGTTTATTAACAAAGCATTTAAGTTTAAGATAATGTTATTAAAATCTAATATTACTATTTGTTAGCAACATGTCAAAATGAACTTGTATATAGAAATTTTTTTGCCATGATTAATCATTAACAGGTAAATCTATATGTGGACTATGATTGCACACATAAATAAATGAGTACTTTATAAATAGTCCATTAGTTATAGGGAAAGAGTAGGTTTTTACTAACTTACATATGGTTGAGAAAGTGGAAAATTACATTGCGTAGAGAAACTTACTTGAATGATAGTACTGTAAGAGGCCGGAAAGATTTATGGCTTAGGTTACTGGTTATATTGGTCCCCCAGAAATCGTTAGAAAACGGATCTGTCCAAGAATCCGACGTAACATCATAGTTCTTTACAACAGCTTCAGAATCGTCAAATACAAAATCTCCGTGTATTGTAAACATAAACGGAATGCATGACATAGAAATAATACTCACTAATTTATTATACAACAAGGGGTCTACGATTACAGTCATTACGTTCGTTGCTACTTATTTTTTAGGTTTACAAATTAAAGATCGTACTTAACCGCGTAAATAATTATTCCGTTAATCTACCAGTATTTTCTGCAAACTTTACCGGGATTATTTTTATATATAAAGTGGCCTTTAGAAATGCATATTTAGACGAGATTATTTTAGTAATGAAACATTGGCGTCAATGTTTGTATATATACTGAACAGAAATACTGTATACTATACTTGTCTTGATGTTTATAATAAGCTTTTCTGGAACGACAAACGAAAGCGACATACATAATTGACTGTCAGACTTTAACTGAAGAAAACCAGTGTGGCCATATTTATTGAAGTTCAAAACTACATACATAATTTGATTAGAAAATTGCCAAAACATGGCAATCTTCGATTTAAAATTCCAAAATATTGTAAAATTTCATATAATATATAACATAATAGGCAATATTAAAATAACGTTTTTATCTCAATGGTATTTCTCTGTTAAATATTAATAAATATTCAATATAATATGAACTAGCGGTTTGACTGTAAACCGATTGTACATTTAGTAGTGGTACTGGTATCTGCATTTTAAATACTACACAAGCCTAATGTTAAGAAAACCTCGTGACAAACTTTTATATTATAGTCATTGATAATGATTTTCTGTAAAAGGAAATGTTAAAGGAAAATACACTTTTCTTAAAAATTTTAATGTGTCATAGATGTAACAGTGAAGTTGGATCCAAGTGGTTGTAACGTATGCTTGATGTCAAGTGCCGTCCTGGGGTCGCGCAGCGCGGCGGCCGCGTGCGCCAGCTGCAGGGCGCACTCGGGCGGGGCGGACGAAGGCAACGTGGTACACTCGCGTTCTAAAGCTGTACCCACACTAGTGAGCAGCTCTCCAAAGCCAAGAGAAATTGCCGCTCGTCTGAGACGATTAAGCTCCTGCAAATAACAGTTTGTTTGATTGACATAACATATTAACCGTGAAATTGGAGTGAATACTTTTATATAATCTAGATAAGCAAACACTTAGGATGTAATATTTCTATGTAAAGTACTGGGTGTTATATTATTTATGAATTAAAATACTGGCACACTGACACACTGTACTTTCTACATAGTGTTCATTAAAATTAGAATGTGAAGAAACTAACATTTCTGAATATCATACTCAATGTGATTTATCTCTTCTTATTCGTGGACATTCACTATCAAAGGTGAAGTAGTAAACTAAGAAGGTAAATTCATTATTAGTTAATGAAACTTGAAATCACAGTAGAATTTTTATAAAACCCAAATCGGTTTAAAAAAAACACAAGAGAGGTGTCAAGGGACACCCGGATGGAACGAAGCTCTTTTCAATTAATTAGTGAAGGAATTGTAATAAAATTTTATTTCTTTTAATTGCAACACTAGTGTGTCGGACCACTTCCGTCTGAATTTTTTCCGTCTAGCCTCCTTTACAACGCGCGATAGGGTACTTCGTTCCAATAAATTCACAGCTTACACAATGTTAAGGCGCGCTTACTTTATACAGGTGTTGCGTCTTGTCCGGCAGCTTGCGCGCGTGTCTCAGGACCTTCTGCACGTCGGCGAGCAGCGCGTGCGGCCGCGTCCACGCGCACCACGCGCCGCCGCCGCTGTACGACCGCCACGAACGGATCGGGAACGCTTCCGCTGGACAGTTCACATATTTATTAATACGACTAAACAAAAACACCCTGCTGACGTTTACGCTAGTTTCATAAAAAAACAAAAACTGTTAAGTATAAAATACATGGTATAAAAGTTGAAATTAGAATATTTCACTCTTATGATACCATACACTTAAGATAACATACTCTTCGACTGACCCGTGTGATACTACAATTTTATAAATCTATTTTGTTCATACTAAATGTAGCAATATTTTCAATGGTTAACACATGATAGAACAATTCTTTAAGAATTAATTAGGTTCAGATAGTACATTCT
>DWQT01002718.1:0-13632 GCA_018244895.1 Myscelus amystis hages | reverse complement strand
TAGGCTTAGTATCGCCATTTGAAACCGGTTTACCCTGCGGGATTGGTATACTTAGTTGTCAGTCGCACTATACATACGAGTATGTACATAGATAACATTTGTGTCATAATACCAGCAGTCAAGAATGCAGACACAGAACAGCCGATGAAATCACTTAATGAGAAGAATCGAGGCTTGCAGAAAGGCGAACACGTGACAAATAAAAACAGAAGCCATGGCTTAAGATTTAAGATTCTCTTGAAAACATTTATTTATTTATTTCCAAACAACTAACATTACAGGTAACATCCCAATGCGTTAGTGTAATTACATATATATATCTGCTTGTAGAAATTAGCTATTAATGATCAGGAAATGAAGAACCGAGAGTTTTGAATTAGAATCGCTTCACGAATTTAATAGATATCTAGACACGTAAAGATGGCGATAGACTAATAGGATCTGAATAAAAGTGTATCGATAGATATATGACGTTTTCCTTGTTACGGATACGAACGGAGCGCGCCGGAGAAACGCGGGATCCTCTGTGTTCATTCACAATTCTTTTCCTCTAATGAGGCGTTCTCGATCCTGTATTAATTACAGTCGCTTGTTACTTTAGAAGTGACAAACAAGGGGCCGTAACGAATAGCCGTATTTAACTGACGTAAATAGCCTTTTATTTTGGCTTTTTCCTATTTACTGGTATGTATATAGGTGGGAGCTTTGTTGTAGCGAGTGAGATGTGTGACGCTTTGATTCTCTTTGATGTGTGAGGCCTTGGTTCTCGGCCTACGTTGAGTGCGTGATCAGTGGTCCTTTTTAGACCCGTGCAATCTTAAAATAAAAACTATGAAAATATTTTATAGCTTACGAAAACTATACATAACACTTCGAAATATTACTTGTTACGTTCCTAACTACATAGGTCAGAAGGAACTTGCCATGACAAAAGAGTCATAAAAAGGTACATGTTTATACTGTTTTATTTGTTGGGTATTAAAGAGTATTTGGCTTCAATCGTGCTAAAAATGATGATGTAGTCTACCATGTATCGTTTGTAAAGTAATTCTGAATGTCTGTCAGTATCTGCCCTATTAAATCGAGGTAGGAAAGTCTTGGTCTATCTGGCATACTAGTCTTGGCATCTATATCGACTTCCCTGTTACATATGTGGTGTTACAATATTATTTTTATACGTAATACGACCGACTTGAGTACTTCCGCTCGCTCGGCTGGCGTTGCTCCGACTACATATCTCTCCGTCTCATGTCGCTCGACTGATTGCGGACCGACGCGTTCCACCGACCACCATCGCTACGTGCTCAGCATTCATCACCTTCCCGGCATAGCTTTAGCGTACCTCAAATAACCTAGCTACTTCTGTTGTACTGAAACTGGCGATACTTACCATTTTTGATTGTTAGTCATCTGTATGCTCATCAGCTCATCATCGGTGTAAGCTCATCAGGAAATACAGTGAGTCGGTAGTAAATTTACATATTCAAAAACAATACAAATTGTTGAGAATATATGAAGATTTTATATGCATTTTAATATAATGTATTTTTATCAAGATCGAAGATTATGAACTGGATCGCAGATCTTATTTATATTGAAGGAGGAATGAAAAGAAGTCTTGGCTATCGACCGCCATCTCCTACGACTATAAAATCTGTGTGCGATCAGTGTAAGCGCATATTTAATGCTAACATCGACTAATGGACCCCCTCAAAGTAATACGATAGAGCTGCACACCTTTCTGAATACAGACATAATACAGAGGGATGTCCCGAAGCAGTTGCTTGACTGATGTTGATGGCTGAGGATAGACGTAACTATGGGTCATAGTCTACTTATAAAATAGAGAAAATTAGAGTATTTAAAATAAAATCGTATTTTTAAAGGAACATAAAAAGTATGCACTACACAAGTACTACCATTTAGATAGCGGTCGAGAGGTCTGCGGGTGACTTCGGCTAGAATTAAACGTCCGCTCTTTATCTTTGCGCTTTGAGGTTTTTCCATTGACTTTTCTAATTCAGCGGACATTTCCGCTGGGAAATAAATTTTTCAAGTAAAGAGCCAGTAATTTCATAAAAGATTTGTGTATTAAATTCTATTAACCCGGCTGTGGAATTACTAAAGACGAATTAAATCCGCTCTCAGAAAAAACTCAAAACGTACATTGTTAAATGTAGCGCCCTGGAAAAAATGTACTACCGGGGTGAATTTAGCTTAAATTCTGGCGTATTATATACGAGTGTCACAGTCCCGTAAGTTCACTTCCATTATTTTCAGCGACACGAGAACGACTTTTAAAGGGCTTCCCTTCGCGGAGAAAATAAATGTTAACTCGAGCAAAGAAAATGTACAACCTAAACAGAATATAACACATGAGCGGGATCCGTCTCGGATTATATCTTGGTGTAAGCTATTGTCGTGGTTGTGCCCATGCGTGTACACTTTACAAGTTATGCCTCATCACTTTTTATATCAAAGTTTGATAAGATACGCCCTGATCTTGATGAGTAACTTATCTTTGTCTTTCAACGATGCTGGGATTCTATACTTCACTTAGTTATATGTAACTATCCTAAAAATTATTGAGAACTGTTGCCAAGCTTATAGTAATCAAAGTGTTAGTAGCTTTCGATTTACTTTCGGGGACGTGCACTTCAATCTGTCTAAGTGCGCTCCGAGTATTTCCTTAACCACACGATAAACAAGACCCTAATTAGACTTAGCGCGTACATATACTTTTGCTGTGCTCACTCACTGCTGATATCATCGCTCCAGAGAAGCTAAATTTGTTTTAAATAAGAAAATACAAATTTGTTTTTCATTCCCCTTGACATTTTTGCTGACGTAATGAGACAGAACTAAGAAAATATTCCTCATAAGTGTATTAAAGGGCTTGGTAAAAAAAATTGGTTGTAACAAAGTTTAAATACACCTTACATGACGTTTTTCAGTTATATTATAATTAGGACACCGAATCAATATAATGTTTTAATTACAGTCATATTACGTACTGGAGATGTATTATAATATAGTGCACTTAGTAATGTTACTAACATATGTACCTGTTCCTACAATCCTGTTACCAATGAGTGCAAATCTATGACATTTTTAAAACTAGCATCCCACTAATTGGACTCCTCCACATTAACATTACTATTGCAACAATCCCAAGTGGTGTTCATGTTGTCAGTAGTGGCTTGTGTCTGTTGCCCGCTCGTTAAACTCTTCTCATATGAAATAATGATAATAACGCCGCCGCACCAACTACAAGCGCAGGGCGTTAATAACAACGCGACGGTCTCCGACGGAACCGTTCGTATGTAAATAATCAATTTCATTCCGCGCTCCGACCGATGCGTATTTTTCTAATAAGATTAAACTTCACACTAAACACTTAATTTCATTTCGCTCGTCTCGTGCTTCGCTATTTTTCCGCGTATTTCATCTCCCCACAACACGTAGCCTACAACGGTGAATGTCGTAGTCTCCAATCCTTAAAATTGCTAAACTGCTGAGTGCAGTAATGACGCCAAGTACTCCTAGATCCAAATGTTTTGGCACGCCATTTAAGTCTCCATTAAGAAATCATTTATTGAATTACCCATTCGTTCTTTACTGAATGTGGAAAATTCGTGAGTAAGTTACCAGAAAACTCAGCACTACAATCAGCAACGTCATAAAACTGCAGCATTTCTACCTGAGATCAGTCACAATGGCGTTAGGCGTAAACTCCAATAATAAACAGTATTTCGCAAAAGATAAAAGAAATAATTAAATGTTAAACACAAATTGAGTTACCGATTCCCGCCGTCCCTCAACTAATTAGACAGATCTTTACAACTCTTGTTTTCTTCACGTTTTGTGATGGCTCCATTATGAGACTTTATTAAAAGCGGGCCTACCTCTGAAGAAGCTAATTAACAAAATTATATGAGAATTTTTTAAAGAAAAATACCTTTTTAGACGGCACAATGCTTAAGAGGTATTAAAAATTAACAAACTTCATAATATAAGCTTCTTTAATTCCTTACGAACATTTTGGGACAAAATAAGACGATTAGTTACAAGAAAATGTCTATTTTTACGGTAGAAGTACACGTAAGCTTATTATTACGTTTGTTAAGCACAAAGAGAACCTCCCACGTAATAAGTTATAAAATAAAAATAAACCTCTGAAGTTAGTAATACGATAGCGCTCCGCCGCACTACGAATGAAAACGTGTCGGCATTCAAACATAAAATGAATACTCATTCTGTGCGACCCCAGCGCTTCAGCAGTCACTCCTTTTCTCCTTCATCACATTAAAAATTTCGTACCTGTTGATTTTTTTATTCGCTACAATAGAGAGATCCATACTATTTTGTAAACCAAATAATACAGCTTTCGATTATCGTTTACTGAATGCTTTCCTTATTAATTCGGAATGGTCGAGACACGTCAGATCGCTCCCTCCCGCACCCGCACCACTCTCGCCCAGGTCGAGGTCGTAAGTCGTGTCGCCGTGAGAAAAAGTAAACATCAGACTTCATACTGATACAGTCCGCTGGTTTTCAAACAATATTACGAGTGCTGCGCTATATTTCAACGGTAACACGACTACTGGCGTAATCCATTTTGATATTTCAACGCTTAAACTAAAACTTGGCGCGCGGAATAACAAACCCGTCGCAGCCCGGCGCGCGCCGTGACGCGTTGCTTTCCTAACTTTTATTCTTCTGTCAGTTTTGTGTCACTTCTGAAATAACGTTACAGAGGATGTCATTTAAGATGTTTCTATACTCGGCTAGTATTAAATGCTTTGTTGCAGCTTTTAAATCTCCAGCTTTATCTGTTTGTTTCCTTAGCCTGAGCTGGAGATTGCATTTACAGTTTCTATTCTCAATCTTCGGCCAATAACATACGAGTATAGCCAGCGGATATTGGCGCGCCCAAATACTACACAATATCAAAAATAGTCTAATCTGATGAGACATAGACCGTAATTTCATTCAATATTAATTTTCCTTTTAAGTTACTAACCTTACTTATATCCTATAGGTATTCAAATGTTAAGTTCTCTCCCTTCAGGACCTTCGCCCAGACAACCGGCTGGGCTGCGCCCACGAAGCCGGCCTCTCGGTGTGGACGCTGCGAGGTTTTAATTAGAGATCGCAACAAAAGCCCACGTTTCCTTTGGCATTTCATCAACTGAATAATCTTACATAATGAATAAAACTTCCCGCCAGAAATTCTTCTCCAGCGGTAATTACTGTCCGTTTTATTAATAACTGTCGCTGCCTATCTCTAATTATTTGGGATTGTTTCTTCATTTCACTTTTGCTTTTCACGTTTTGTGACGATATCAAAAATGTTTCTATTTTGTTTTGAGCTTCGTCGAGCCGAATGTCTTTCAATATTAATATTTCAATATTATCTTATTTCATAGTTTGTGTGTTAATTGCTGATTGACATTTTTTACGTTTCTGTTACGTGTTTCTCAAATTAGTCTTTGATGGCTTTAAAATTTGCTCTTACCTTTCGCACAGAACTAAATCACTTCCATTAAAACTACAAATATTACAACTGCAACATCTCCGGCAGAAAATGAGTTTTGTTATAATGAATACTTCGAAAGGTACCGTTTTGAGTAGCAATAATGGAGCACTTCCTCTCACAGACATAACCTATAATTTCATACTAGCACTATACAGCCTTTTGCGTCCGACGAAAATTACGTTGCGGGTAAATTGGCATACGAGTGAAAGTCATAGTTATTTGGCGCAGCCAGTAATTCAAGTTTCTACAAAACGCCTAAACGCTCAGAAATGTATGCTAATTGCAGGGCCTTAAACACTTACATATACTCGTAAATCTTGCTCGTACGATACGAGGAACTATGTAAAGCACATGATTACTAACTTCAACATTATACTTATAAACGTTATTTACTTCGTTCATGTTTGTTCAGAGTTGAAGTATTGTACCAAATAAGTATAACTTAGGAAATATTATTTATTGTGTCCTATGTTTGATAAAACGTAGACATGTCACAACCAAGCAAAGGCCAACGAAACGATCAAACATTCATGAATGTGAATTTTTTAACTAATAATTGAACATACATCTAATAAAATATCCCGTATAAGCCTAAAAAAGTTTGTTTAATTATCTTCACTACATAGTATAGCTCGTATATAAAATAAAGTCGCTTTCTTTGTCCATATATCCCTTTGAATGCTTAAATCTTTAAAACTACGCAACGGATTTTGATGCGGTTTTTTTAAAAGATAGAGTGATTGAAGAGGACGGTTTACATGTATAACTAGCTTTTGTCTGCGGCATCGCACGCGTTGCAATTCAAAATTTCTTAATGGCAATAAGTAAATGTAATATATGAATTTAGATATTCCAAAGAAAGCGGGAAATTTTCACGGTACAGGGAAAGGAGAATTGTTTTGCTCAGCTAAAGCTAACTTATTGAATAAAGATAGTTATTCAATAAGTTTTTTGTCACGTATATTTTATAACTTGTAAATAAAGTGTAAAAAATATATAAGTATTGTGTATACTAAAGAATTCGACTTGTAATCAGATCTCGACTCTCGTGTCTCTTATTTAAAAGGTTTACACACACGATTTTGAACAGCAATTACTTTTTATGTTAGATGAAGTATGTAGATTTTAATGCCCTTCTAGCTAATGATAATTATATTTTCACATATATTATTGAACCGGCCGCTTTATGTGCAACGGGTCCTCTGTTCACGCAACATAGCCTGTGGCGAGGAACAACTTAGTATGACGCTAGTGAAGTGTAGTCGCGTGCTGACGCAGAGTTAGCCGGCAGTTTACAACGCTCTATTTCCACTATACAACTTTAAAGGGCTTAATTTAATTACTGATTGAAATTTCACTTTGAGTAATGCGTATAATAGATTACATTTACATTTCTAATTGGAGAAATTACTCGTGAAATGAATATCAATTAATTCTTGTTCTGTTTAATGTTTATACGCCCTTACAACAATATCATATCAAACTAGAAACTAATGAAAAATTAAACATCTTAATTAGTATGAATGATAAAAATATTTATGTTTGAGAAATTTCTTTCAATACCACGTTATGTTAACTGTTAGATAGTTCTTAAATTTTTTTTTGAATATTTTTGTCGAGACAACGTTACTATCTCGTATTTGCTCCTTCCTTGACAGACGAAGCTAAAGCAATGCGGCGTTCCTTGGGCGGTCGCGTGTCGCAGGCGCGTTAGGCGGTGTTCGCTGTTTACAGGCGACTGCAACGACTACAAGTAGTACTCTGTAACTCGGATTTATTAAATTAGCCGCAGAAATTCCTGCAAGTGTGCATGTTTCCTTCGATTTGGTAGAACCGCTAACAATAAAAATTGCATACATATTTCATGTTACACGGGCTAGGGGCCCTGCGAGCACTTTGTAATTAACGGTCATTGAACCGATATTCAAATTAATATAGATGTTTAACAACACTTCAATTTTTTTATTTATTTCATTAAAATGTAATTCACAGCGAAATTTGCTCTTCCGTGTGTTAATTATGTTACAATTTGCTTAGATTTTATCTTAAACTTGCGGTGGTGATTGGTGTACGCAATATACACACATATAGCTAATGAGAATACAATAGTGTTCACAACATGTCTGTATTATCGATTATCGCGTTCTCATCGGCTACAGCTAAATGGTTGCCCTCGGTTCTGTTCATGGGGAATCATGCCACTCGTTACAAATGCTCGGGGTTGCGCAATAAATGCTCAAAAGCATCGAACCATTTTTCAAGGTATTTTTTTCATTTGTTCTGATACAAGTACAGGTAATAATAATTGTAATACCTCCAGGAGACCCGGCGCGCGCCCGTCCGATTCTTAGCTTATTCTGACAGAAGCTGTACCTACTGTGTTGCCATATACTACGAAATATATAAAAAACTTGTATCGATAATATCATGGGTGCTCAGACTCAGACAAGCACAAAATATTTTTTATGTGCTGGAATCGAACCCAAAACCTTTGGCTCGCAGATTCGCAAACCCCGGTACCAAGAAGTCAGTCCCTTATAATGTGTCTGTAAACTTTGAATTCTCAAACATTTACCTTGAATGTACACAATGTAGACAGAAAATCATTTCAACTGTTACCCAGCCAGGCCCGGTTAGCGTAATGTATAAAAAAAAAACCTATTCGAGCGTACATCCTTACATTCACTCATCGAGTTAATTTAGAAAGCACTGCCGGCTTCATCGTGTAAAAACAAATACATTATACGTAGAAATACAATTATCGAATAAGACTGTTTAGCTCAATTCAACATAATGTATACAACGTGCCACTTGTATGTAATGGGCCATTATTCGATTTGGTACTTATATAATATCAGGAGAATTCCTAAATGGATGCCCTCCATTTCATGCTAAGCTATTATAGCATTGTTATTAGGGGACCTATTTTTACAAAAATCCGGGCAGATGGGGTAAGTTTTATGATAAATGGGAAATAATCACCGTGTACTGTTTACGGAAAGTATATCGTAGTTAATTAAGCCCGCTGCTGCCGCATCACAGCTACAGCTTGGGATGCGTGAAGCCGGTGAGATTGATGGTTTATTTCAAGTGGTGATTTGTGATTGAACTGAAGTTCTTGAATTGTAATTTCAATTACCTTGAATAAGAGTGAAAGTTTCATTTAGGTTCACGCTGTAAATATTATTTTTAAATTAAGCAATTTTTCTGTGTCTGCGTAAAAAATTAAATTGTGACACGTACCTACAAAAGAGAAGACATTTATTAGGTACAGAATAAAAATTACTGTTACATTACATACTTCTAATATCAATGTTTTGGCTCATGACACGTTTCAACATAGATACAAGGTGGTCGAACCCGCTGTGGTTCGACTCCGGCGGCACCACCGCCACACCTATTTCAGCCTTATAGCAGCAACGGTAATTTTATTAACAAGAGCTTAATTAATGTGTTTTTATACTACATTTTGCAGCTGTAACAACAGTGACAGTTTGATTATACTGCAGTGAACGTCGCACGTACGCTCGCACGGGACTTTCGGCTCAACTTAGTATTTTTCACGCTCTCGCCCGAACAAATTGGGATATGTTGAAACCGTTTGGTTGATTTGCGGCCTATGTTAGCGGTGTATGCATACAGGTATGGTGATGATCTATGGTTCCCAATAAAAACGGATTTTAAAATAACCGAACGTCCAATTTGAATATATTAGGTACCCATACCATTACGTCGATGTGTGTCAAATTATTTCAATTAAAGTATTTTTCTATAAATAAATGAGACCGATGAAACCGTGTACCAAGTTCAATTAGCGATGTTACTTCAGGCGAGTGACGTGACTGTAACTCTATCTCTGTGACTAATAAAAGTGCCCTTGTCTATCCATTTCGTGTTCACGTTACCACGGCTGAGCCGATTCTCTTGGAATATGGTTTGGAGATAGCCTGCTCCTTGTTTAAGTACATAGAATTATATACTTTTACTTAATCAAACTGCGATAAAAATAATGATGAGAATAATATGAGGACGCTATACTTAGATAACGTATTCGCGGCTAACTTTATAACTAAATCAAATATTTATGTAGTTATGTTCATAATTTCATACATACATTTGTATCATATTTGGTGCGTGTATTGTGCAGGAAGCGAGTGTTACGGTGTCAAAGTGAATATTTTAATCCCGTTAAAGTAAAATAACATATTCGTTGTTGGGCCTAGCTATTATGTGGTCGCTATTTTCGAATTGGTTGCGTAAATTGTACAAGCCATACGGCACAATCACTATAAATTTATTGACTGTGTCTCGCCTATATTAAATTTCTCATTTAAATATAATGCGGTATGCGTTCCACGTTATTTATCAATTGTTATTGAATTATTATTAGCTGCGACAGTCGTGTGGTTTGAATGTCTGCTTATTTGCTATTCTCTTTGCTGACAAAGACGTCATAGCTTACAATATTCAGACAATTACTTATTTGTCAACTGTTTATTAAAGAGTGTTATACTTATTTGGAAGCAGTATTTTCGGAGAACATCGACAATATCTTTTCGGGCTGCGATCGATTCGGCATTAGCACGTGTACTCCAAAGTGGCGTGTGGGTCGCAGTGCCTTCGTTAGCGCCGAACGCTTGTTAGTCACAGTGCGAATACGGAATTAGGCAAATTTCCACTTCGGGTATGCCCGAGATTTACATTACTTCACGAAAATGATTTTCGATCGTAGATAGTTCGATTCTAATTCAGGATTTTCTTCTTCAGGGCCGTAATGTACATAAAAGTATTCAACCCTTACCCTAAATCCGGTTGTTAGTTAAACCAGCGATCACATGTATAGGCATCATAATTTGTAATTTGTGTTGTTGTTCCATTCGTATACCTTTGGACGCGTGGAACATATTTTTACTCCAATACCTTTGAATCTCAACCATTCGTGGGAACAACACGGTGAAGGTTTAAAACCCCCGCGAGCGCGATACGTGGCCCAAGGCGAGCCGTGTCACCACGAGAAAAGTGAGAGGAAAACCAGATCAGGGAACGAAGTTCCTGAGGAACGTAGCTGGTGGAAATCCCTAGATCCTGCCGATGTCTATGGGCTACATGTGTGACTTTATAAAAAAATTAACATTATATTAGTTTTTAATAAATTGTTTTAATCCCGTGACACAACCGATATAGCTATTACATCAGCATAAATGTATTCCATGATTGGCATTTTTCGTCGTACACAAAGTTTCCTCGCGCCATTCCCTGAACAATAGAAGTTTGTTTCTAAAGTTTTTTTACTACAAAATTATAATATTACTTATTACGATGTTAAGAATGCAGTAATAAGCAGTCAGATATGGACATAGTGTTATTTAGTTTTTTTTTCTTCGGCATTTGTCAACTGATTTCGGTTTTTGTCACGCAAATATGTATGTACATGTATGAGTTTTATTGTTTTGGTAACAGATTGTTAACAAAAACAAAAAGACAACAATCGCCCATAAGTCTTCTTCAAATGTTCAATGATTATTGTCGGACGGCGACCTTGGCGAACTACTGGCTACGTGCAATGGTGACTGGCCGAACATTAAAGATAACGGGCCCTCACTCGGGCGGTACCGAGCCACGTTGCGAAGTGCGTCGTTGACATGTCGCGGCGACTTCGTTAGCGTCGAACGCCTGTTAGCCGCAGTGCCAATACGGTACACCGTAAGGTAGTCGACAGAGCCTGTGTGACTTTGATTCGCTTGTATGACGCAAATATAATTGCGTTAGTACGTAGCTGAATGTTTTACGCAATTCGTGCAGTTCCTCGAGGTTCGGCGTTACCGTTATCAAGCCTTTCATACTCGTAGTTTCTTTAACGCGGTTTCCTTTCGAAATAAGAAGATTGCAGTCTTACTCTGTCAGTTGGCTAAAGGCGGGGTGTCTCAAGCCAAATGTTTTATAGAATGTAGTGCACAACTCTGAGCAACTCTCTAACCAGCATAGACTTACTTAGTAGTGCAAAAATGTCATGGACGCAGATGATTTTAGGCTGAACAAATATATAAAAATGAGGGTTTAATTAAATTTTCTACAATAATCCCCAATGTAAACCAAACCATATTCTAAGTTTAAAAACCGCTTGAAGCACAAAATAACTGCGGGCGAAGTACGAGTATGACGGCGAGCGCGGCGCCCGTAACCGAATGTCGCCAGTCGCTCGAGACTGTTGAATTTAAGTAATTCAAAAAATACAATCAACAAAATAGTTTAATATGTCACGTTTATCATTCGCACAGATAAACTTTCTCTACCCTTTGCGACATAGGTACTCCGACATACGTAGCATACTATGAGTTCTATGGCCATTAATGGATCAATACATTTGTACTATGTTATCCTTTATCTCCTTAATTTAACTTTTACCTCGATAGCATGCCTATCTGTTATTATATTATTCAATAATATAGCAATTCATAAAAGAACACTGAAAGAAAAATTTGCCGACAGAAAATGTGGAGTAAAATTTTAGGTTTGATAGTGAACAAGTGATTTGTCAAGTTGAAATATTGCCGTTTAAATTGCCATTTTAATTGTAAGAATTTCTAGCGTTGTCACGGACTAAGCGCTCTCGGGCATATCCCGCTGCGACGTGGCCGACGAGTGGTCGGCGATTAACGAAAAATCGACTTAGGACTGGACTGGCACACGTGAGACAAACTACCGACTCAGGCACAAAAGTAGGTACATATTATATGGATATGTTTATCTTTTATAATTTTTCCTGTCGAGGGAACAAATCACAGGGTTTGTTTGGGGGGTTTGTTTGTTTAGACAAGTAACAAAATGCTATAAAGGTACTGATACTTCGCCTGGAAGTACTGGCGGAATATTATAGCCAAAATTAACGAGTCCGCCCATAAATATGCTGGCGCTAATTAGGAAATTATATATACTTTTTAATGATTTTAAAACTCGTTAGTTGAAGGGAACTTTGTATGTATTGTACATGTAAAGTGTATAAAAATTCTATCGCATCTATAAAAAGTCAAGAAACTTAATAGTTTAATAAATAATAGCGTCAGTCATCGTTGTAGAATAGAGCGGCGCGGCGGCTCGGAGCGGGCCGCGACAGGCGACTAATGAAATAAGGACACGGGCTGACGCGCGGGCAGGTGACTCGCACGTCCCGCGGCGCACACTCGCACCAAAGCCGGAGACTTACGTTAGTCTTAAGTCTTGCACTTAGATGGGAGTGACAGTCATCGCTCGCATATAAATCCGCGTATCCACTGTAGAATTAAAAATGTTCATTAAAACGAATCATTTAAAAAGAGCGTTTTTAAATAACTCGCGTTTTTCGCAATTCAATTTTGCACGAATACACCTCAAAGCGCTATGTATAATAAGCTGTGATACACGCAATTAATTCGCTGAAAACTCGCAAAGAAATTCTATTAGCGCACTAGTGATTTCGGCACGAAGCCCCCAATACGGTGTAATAGATCTGCGAAGCTTCGTCAAAACCGAATAGCAATTAGCGTTCCATATTAACATGCTACTTCCGCCCTTACCCGCACGCGATTACGCCTATAATGGCTTGAAAATTGACAGATATTATGACTTATGTTGTGGAATGCCCAAGTTTATTCTGGCCGACCTTGGCGAAGGCTATTAATCACGCGCCACAAAAGCGATATCGCCCGATCTCTTTAATAGGCACTAATGTTTAAGTTGTAATCCATACACAACTCAACTGTGAATATTGGCGTATTGAGCATTCCCACTTTTGGAGGGTAGTGAGTAAGAAAATAATGTTCATACTCGCAGGGCTAGTGTCGCCTCTATCAGGTATCTTATCTGGATATATTTGGTCCTGTATGATATTGAATACATATTTTATACAGGGGTCCATCTGTCTAGTGTCAATCGATGCAAGACTACAGAAAATGTCTCAAGGAGGAACGGTTTTGAAGCAATTTTTTTTTTTTCCTAATTGACGTTTTGCTGTTGACCTTAGTGGCCTCTACAGCTTCACACCCGGGCTTTTGTGGCGTGCCATAGTGGCTCAGCCAGAATTAAGGAGGTAGGGAGGGGTAGGAGTGAGACTCAGC
>DWQT01002717.1:0-13634 GCA_018244895.1 Myscelus amystis hages | reverse complement strand
CCTTATGCAACAGAAACCAGTACGAGAATGACTTCATTTTGCTTAATGATAATACATAGTTACACATTGTAAATATTTTTTCTAGGCAGAAAAATAATTTTGAAGAAGTCATCGAACGAATTAAACTTTGCTGGTATGTAGGTATTCAAAAAATCACGCCGTAAAACAAACATCACGAGACGTTAAAATCGCATCGCATGTTTAAAAGTTAAGTAAAAACAACTACGAAGAATGATATTTTGAACTGAAAAAAATAAACCGTTTACCGGTCGCTCTGAAAGTCATCATTGAATGAAATCGTTCTAAGATCTATTCGACGCCGGGTGTTTTGACAGTTGAGACACATCGCGACTGGAACGATTTACATAATACGTGACAGTTTTACGCAGCCCATCATTGACTCGGGAACGATAGACTGAGACATCGAACACGATATTGTTTTTCGAATTATTTTTGCCGTTCAGGAAGTTTGTGTAATATAAAGTGTCTTTTTTATAGCTCATTCTAAATTAAAAAAAAATGTTTAACTTCCCTAAGGTGTTTAGAATTTATTCTCTAATATAAACACATGTATTATATGTGAACGAGATGAAATTGATAAACGTGAAATGCTTTCACGTTGGTTCAACAAATTTTCGCCCTTCAAGGGTACGTGCGTGTTCGTAGCAATTTAAACAGCATTATTCGAATTCTCCGTTATTCGCTTTGAAGTTTAATCCTTTAGCTGTCGAATAGTAAATAATATAGAGGTCCTTGTTCAATTAATGTACGCCCGGTAATTACTTGCGTCTGTGCACGATATTACGATTTTCTCTATAGAGCTCGATACTATTAACATTGAGGTTTTGTTAATTTGTTGGTTGATTATTTGGAGGTTGGTAAAGTTTCTACGGAGGATTCGACTATGGAAACATAATAATTGCGATTACTTGTGATACTAAGCAACAGTGCTCGGCGTTATTTGATGTGGCGTGCATGTTGTGGAGTACGCTCCTACCTGGGGGTGTGCTAGATTTGATTAGTGATTATTAGTCATCAAAATACCTCACTACAGCGGTAACAGGATAGCTACTACATATTTTGTTTTAATTTCCTTCACAATTTAAGTAAGTAAGTAACTGTTAAGTCGAAAGTTATGGAGCCTAGGCTAGCTTAACTTTGGGCAATCATAGCGTCGACCCTCACCATCTCGGCGCTGAAACTGTCGTATTTCCTCATAAGGGAGGAGAGAATGCCGCTATAACTCACGATTACCGACTCCCCAGTGTGTTGTAAAGATGCCCTCAACACTAGTCTTCATTTTCCACCGAGTACAGTGCTTAGATTTTTACAGATAAGTCGATAGCAATAATGCTGCTGTTAAGTAACGGCAGTGCTTTTAATTTTTTGTATTCAATGAAATATGTCAGTAAAAATAGGAATGATCCCCAGAGTGGGGTACGATCACCTGTAAAAAATAAAGATTCATTTTTTTTAAGGTCACGTAATTTGTCAATTGGTCTGAGAAGCTTTTTAATTTTGTTAAGTTACCGATTGTTTTTAATTTAAAATACAAGAAAAGGTTTTTTTTACCATTTTTTTACTTATAGTTACATCAAACTATTGAAAACTCGGTTCTCACTTGTATGTAAAACAACCTTATTGGCGAAAAGCACTACAGATTCTATCTACAATTCCGAACAAGGAAGAATAGACTGACAGTAGCAATTACTCGTTTTAGAAAAAAACCTTAGTAATGGAACATCCAAAATGGCGTAGGTCGTTACATTGGCTCACGTGGTGTGGCCACCTAATAGCCCTTCTCTCTATTCCTCACTATTTAGCAGGTGCCGGTTTTCCCACGTCTCCCCTACTAAAGGTTATTGGGCCTGCTTTCACGCTTTTTATTGCCTCAACGCAGTTTGAACTCAATTATTTTTATGGTCGGGCAAATTGCTATTTTGTTGCTTTATTGCGATTATCAAGACGAAATTAGTTCCACGATTGATAGGATTTTTTATTTGTCAGGTTTCATTCACATGTGATTAACGCGAACGATACTATCTAAAATGATTCATTGTTTTCTTTCTTATTCACATTCGTGAATGGTTCCAATATTCATTCACAGTATACATAAATTGTATTTGGGTCATTAATGAAAATTGAGTATCAACAATTGTTGCAAGATAATTCAATAATGTATTAAAAACTTTCGAAAACAAATCTTATAACAGCGTCAAGAAAGTCGCCCGTTTAGAAACTCAGATTTAATAAATTTATCATCATGTTAAACGTCCTTTCCTGAATATCATTATGTATTATTACTCATCTTAAAATTTATCTCCCAAGATAAAGATGCAGGAGGAAGTTGACAGCGACATAAATTGTGCTTCGTGTCTTATCATCTTGCGGTGATTTTCTCAATTTGTGAACAAATCGGATTAGATAGCATTACTGTCACCTCGCGAAACATAGAATTGAATAAGTTTAAGAACATGCGACATTAAAATTTTACATTACTGGTAATGAAGTGGAGGAGATTAAAATGATGCTGTAGGCATTTCCTGCCTTGTAACAGCCCGTGCGAACAACATACCGTCTTGAACATGTCCTTTTCTCCCATGGACACAGGAAACATGCAATAACAGGAGAAATACAAAAGTGTAACTCATCGTACATTTCATTACTAACGTGCCTTTTGTTTTTTGGTGGAATTTCACAAAAACAAACGGATTCTGCCAAAAGCGCCGTACATACTCGTATGTATAGGTATAGATTATTAAAAAGTGTTCGCAATCAAAGGCTCACGTAATGTTAAATGCCACTTTCACAAAGAGATTTCACATGCGTTCTACCGTTAGAAAAATCAGCCTTTACCTTCAAAATGTTACCGTTATGTTTTTTAAAATTCGTTTGTTACCGTGCTCTTTGACATAAAGCTCGTTTGACGTCACGGCCCAGTCATATGCAGGTTGCGAAAACACTTTGTAAATTTTGTATTTTCCTACATTGACACAGTGTACAGCATGATAGGAGGGCTAATGCGTTACATGTACGAATTATAGTACGTAGGTATACATTGGATGAATTTGATTGTTTATAGTAAAAGCTATGAAAAATTGGTTGGATGGTAACGTGCAATGTTAAGTGGTTAACATATAAATCTATTATTACCAAATTTTGTCAATGTTATGTATGTATGGAGAAAAAATTAAATTGTAATTTCCTATCTTTGCATTCAATTGAGGTAAGTACCTATACGAAATGTTTGCACATTTATTTGCAATTATAGTCTAAAACCATTACCTCGGAGAACAAGCTATACAATTGATAAAGTAAACGTTACTAAATGTATTTCCAGGAGCGGCGAGAATTCAATTTTCAGAGGCAGGAAAAAAACGAAACAGTTTTATTTAAACGACTGATTTGAGAGCAAACACCTACCGGGAAGCAACCCGCATCTCAATACAGGAAAATCCATAGCGGCCCAGCTATAGTTCGATCAGATTATTGGATATTCTTTGATTTGAAACACTTGGTTGCTTTTATTATTATTTTATGCTGTAATCATGATGCTTGTTCATACTTAATATTAGTTAGCAGTTGAAAGGGAATTTGGATTCTTGTCAAGTTAAAAAAATGCTCCTTTAGTATCTATATACATATATCTAGTATCAGAAATAATTGGTATTATAAGAGCATAAATAGAAACCATTATGTTTGCTCTACAAAATTGGTAACTTGAACAGTAATTTACTAGGTACTTACAATGGCCCAAGTTAACATTCATTATTTTAAAGTAACGTTATCTTGAAGTAACAATATACGCTTTTGAAAATATTTTCATCACATATAACCTGCATTGGGTATGTTTGATAATTGTAAAAATATATTTAGTGAAAATAGCTGACCGCTTGTATAGAAGCAGTCAAAATATTCCAAATATGAAGTGAAGCTGAATAGTTAGGATTGACGGAGGCCGGAGTGCGACCGCGCCGAGTCACTCGAGGTATCAAATTCACATTGCACACATATTTGAGGCCCCGAGAGTAAATCCAGTTGGAATTGCAAATTCTTGTCATTTCAGGCGATGTATGTATAATAAATGTAATGATTGTGTTTAAGTCAAATTCTAAATCAGTTTTCTGTATTAAAACAGAGCCAATTTACAATTTCGTAATATAAAATGTGTTCTACTGTACCTAATTGAATTTATCCATGTTTTAATATTACTGAAATCAACGTCAAGCGATTCAGAGTTCGGTTTTATAAAGCATCTATATCAAGATCTTCAGATCGTTACGATGTCTACATTGTGAGGGGCGCGTTAAGCTCTCGATATAATTTGTTATCTTAAGGCAATAATAGCTGAACTTTGTCAGAGGTTTTCAGAAAGTCCAGAAACTTCCGACAGAGCGATCGGTCATTGACTCCTGTTTCCATCAGTCCGCACTGTAGCAGAGTACTTGAAGAAGTTCCAACACTACGATATTAATGGCTTGCGAATACAATAGTTTTGTATTTATGTAGTTGCAATAGATACTCGTGTACATACACTGAGAATTAATATATTATGAATACTAGTGGATGAAAACCGTACATAGACATATGACCGCATACGTTCTTGGTATTGAGAATTAAACACATTGCGTTCATGTTTGTAGTTAAATGCGGGCAATATAAGTAGGGGGTAGAGTTAATTGTTATGAGTGATGATATTATTATTTATACCTCATATTTACACGATTGCTTGAAGCGGTCTTAAATGTTATCAGCGGTCTAGATATTGTACATTATATTCATATACATCGCAGTAATAATAGTTTTAATAGACTTCATAATATGCCATTTTGGCTATTTATATTGCAGCTATTTCTATATTTTAGTATTAAAGCGTTATAATGAAAATAAATTTACTTAACATTAATAACTTAAATAAAAATATAAGTTTCTATTATACATCTATCCGATTATAATCCAATGAAGCAGTGATAGCCGCGTTGTCCTGGCACGCATCTGTGATTACAGACGTTGTGAAATGTATCTACATAAGATTCAATAACCGTCAGCTAATGGAGTATAGGTAGGTACACTACTATCGTATACCACAGTGTAACAAAATAAAACGTCGCAAAACAAAAAGACATTCAATATATGAATACCATAAGCAGCATTTGATATTTACACAACAAACACGTACACACGGCAACTCGCTAGAGAAGCCAATGTTAATGGAGACGGTAATTTGCATAAACACATTTGCTCAGATTTTGACACCCTCACTATGCTTGACATCTGAAATCTCTGACATGAATATTACTGAGAACTCCCCGCTCACAGTTTTAAGGTGTTCATACACTTGTACGAGTAGATTTCATAGCAATTAATGAATTGCTCGGGAACACCAGCCAACCACAATGGATCAATGTTGAATAACACATAAGATTCGTAAATTATTTCCACATCGAATGTATTTTCATTTTGACATCAGTATTTATTTGTAATTATAATAAAGTTTTTTCAAGACATTAAATGAGATTAGACTGAGTTGCGTAACTACTGGAATATTTGTGGACGCGACATTAGAACGATGAACTTTTAAAGGGCTGTGTAGGACTACCTTTATAAACACGTCTGTCTCGTGCGCTAAAACTTTAATGAGTATACGAATATCTATATTACGGTAATGTAGGATCCTTGTGAAGAACATTATTAAATGCAATGAGTTTGTTAATGCAATTGATTGTAATCATGAGAATAAATTCAATAAAACAACAACCCTTGCCTTACAAGTATTCTATGTGCATACTTTTATCGTCTTTACATAATATGTATGTACATATCTAGGTTTACTTATACTTATCTATACCCAGTGCTAATAATATATAATTCTTTGTATGTATGTTTGAATTGATTTGACTAAGAGTCTATCCTCTCTATGAAACTATATATAAAATTATTACGTTCATTATGATTCCAGTAATTGTATGTAGTACGCCAAAGTTAACTTGATAAACTTTTTATGATTGAATTTTCATTTAAGCGCCAAGAGGCGGAAGGGGGGAACTAGTTCCTTAAAGACGCTTACAATTCGCAAGAGACCACAACGTTGGTAAGTAATTAATATTAAACGTATTGAAGATCTGTGAAAAGTTATATTAATATAAGATATGTTCCATTTCTAAATGCATGTTCTATTTTAGACGTATTATGTTATCGAAGACGCATGCACAAAGGGAATACATTTCACAGTTAACACGGGTGAGCCGCAGATAACTGTAACCGTACGTGGTCATTGTTCGCATGTAAGTGCATAATAGACACGGTATTAGGCCCGCATATTCCACGGTAATAGGCCATTGTATTATACGTGCCTGGATTAAGACCGCGACCAGATTGAATGCGTCTGCGAGAATTGATTAAAATGGAATTTAGATGATATTCCTGTAAATATGGATGTATAGTAGTATGTGTGGATAAAATTATTTTGAACTAACTTATTAATAAATTATTAATTACAAACAAGGTTATTATAACCTGCAGTTCCGTTTTTGTTAAGCACTTACTATCAGTGCATGAATATGTGAAGTGAAATATTTTAGTATTACGGAAATTGCTAAAGCAATGTCAGGTAACCGAACTTACTCGTATATACTAATATACACCACAATTATTATACTAGTAGAAGGCTCGAAAGATCTGGACTTCATACTTTATTAACTATATAATAAAATAAAATTTACATTCGAGTTTCGAACGATGCCTGTCTACATGCCTGGCAGGTTGATATGTTGAAAGTGTTCAACCGACGTACGAGTAGGTAATATTTACGACAGAGATTCTTTAAACTACAGAAGAAGATGGACTTATGAAAAATAAACGGTCATTTGGTCTCAAAGGAAAAGTACCTTTTTCTCGTGAACGAGGTTCTAACGGCGGTTGACATGCTCACTTGTAAATAATATTTTGTTTCACAAGTTACAGGGTTACAGAATATTAAAAATCGTTCATGTAGCTTATTCATCGATATTAAATCGGTTTTACGTAGCTTGTCTATTTTGATAATATTTTCTTAAATATCTTTGAGTTTCTTTGAACTTTAATTTATTTTAGCGGCTTTAAAGTGGAATGGAAAATCTTCAGCCGCTGCCGGTAGTGCAAAGGAAATTATTCCGCCGATGTCCTTTAACATTTGATTGCTGTAGACTATTCTTTCAGGCTTAGATTTGCAATTCAGTAGATATTAAATATTTAACTATGTTGAAAGGCCGGCCATCTTTGGGAGGGGGTGATAAAATGAAAATAAATCAAGTTGGATTAAGTCCGAAAAAACAGTTGGCGTTTTGGTGCGATTGCCACCGATGTGAGTTGTACTGCCACCGATGTGCATTGATGTGGGGCCTAATTTGTGTTTTAGCTATATAATATAGAAAAAAAAATGTTACTATTTATTTACAAACGTTACACTAAGTATGAATTCAGTCTTGACTACTTCATTGAAATCAGATCATATTCGATTCGTAATTTCAATTCAATTAATTTATATATTAAATCAATCGTACTTTACCATAATGAATTAAGCAAATTTTGTTACATCAAAACGACGTCTGGTAATGTAAATCGCAAATAAGCCTACCTCGGAGCGAGATTGAAGACAATAAGCCCGTAAAGCGATACTAAGTTACCTGTCATTTAGAGGAGAGTCGAGCCACTCGCTCCCCCGGGCCCCGCCGACTTTCCGTCTCGACTTCACTTGTTTCAGCGACGCGTGACAGCCGCCTGATCCACTCGGGTTATCTTTCACAGTATCAAAATTATTAACACCTATACAATGATAAAAAACGACGTGTACAGCATTTATGTTGTTACACACAGATATCGATGGAATGCAACTAAAAATGTCATAGTATAGATTTCATCTGTAACATTAGTAAAATTTACTATATTTTGTCCTGAATTACGTATATTTATGTACACATATAATCTATATAATATTCGTTAATTTAATTCCTATAATACATTACAAAAAATAATATATTATGCATCATCTACCTACATACCTACGTGTGTTTACGAAATAGGGATTAATAATGCAGGGTCTTTAATAGACGTATTGTGCTCGCAATAGGAACACGCGTCAGGTACAAAGAGAATCTGCATATCGTAGCGACAGGTGCACCCCGTACATTCATGCGGCAGGCTGTGCTCATTGTCCGTATGTAAGTGCATAATTGACGCAGGATTAGTCCCGCATGTCCGCTTACCTTACCTCATTTCACTGTAATCTACACTGATAAGGGTGCATCTATATTTGACGCCGCATGTATACTAAGAGCAATAACCAATTTGAATTAAGAATCCCCACGTTGTCAAGTTGGATGGATGGAACGTTATGAGAACGCCATTGCATTTTTTAATTAACAGTAATGTTAGTTTAGCGTATTTTTTCCTTACTTGGTTAACCTGCTATGAGAAATAAAAGTTACCACGAAGTACTTTAAGATTATGCGTAAAAAAATATTTTTCTACTACAACATTATATTTAGGTAAGTAGTTTAGTAGATACAAGGAAATAGAATTTGAAGTTTTTTACAGTAAGTGCGGTACCTACTTGGTCTATTTTTTGTTTTCTTAATTTACGCTATCTAAGTAAGGGCAATGTTCTGCCACTTTTCGTCTATTGTTAAGGTTAAAAAACGTTTATTGTTAACTTTGTTCGTTGAAAAAGTTACAAATGGGCGTCAATAACTTTTCATGGGATTTTTCATTTTTTATGTATTGGTTGGTAAACTTAAATTTTTACGGTTAGGATTTCTTTTATTGATGATTCCGAACGATGGCTGCGGAACAACAGCCGCTGCATCAGATGCTCCGTTAAGCAAGAGTATTTATTTATTTTCTAAAATCTAAACGGAGGTAACTACATCTACTAGGATGATAAATAATGAAACAACGCTTTTTAAAATTCGAATTCCGAAGAATTGAATGAAAATGAATGAAATGAATTCGAATGAATGAGTGTAAATTACGAGTATATTGTTCACATACACCTATATCTTAAGTCTTTCTTACAAGTGCTGGTTTATTTGATGCAATGAGATTAAATAAAAGAACATGTATGAATTCTATTTTCAAATGTACGCTACATGCTTCACGGCAATATCGAAGTCGGAAACGTGGCTGTATTGATAAATCTTTACAATACTGCCGGCTTGCAAACTGCACTTAGATCATCTAACTTAGGTGTTGTATTACATTCGATATCGAGAAAGTATTCGTGCATATCAATACATATATACATATCTATATAATATAATTGTGTTAATATTGTGGCTATAGTTATTTATCTTACTCCTAGTTATTATACATTATTAAATTAACGAAGTCTTTTAAGCGGAACTAAGGTCTTGTTAATCCATAGATTGACCTTTTGGCAGATATTCTATGACGTGACAGATGTCCAGAACTTCACTGTGATAATTAACACGGTTCTTTGCGCCGGCCGCAACAAACTTTATTAATACCGACGGGACTCGGCTTTGAGAGTAACAAACTTTTCTAATGAAGTCGCCGGTGGAATAACTATGGAGTGTTCATAATTTGTTTATTTCGTAAGAAGCAATCAAAGGGTTACACCTGTAAATTGGCTCAAGAATTTTAGTAATTACATTTTTAATAACTAATTTTCATCTTTACATGTATAATTTTAATTATAATGTTAACGAAAATTTCTTATATTTGATTCTATTAACAGAGCGTATTAATAAATTCTAACAATATAATAAAATACACTTATGAAATTAAGTGTTAGTCGCTATAACAAAGGAAGAATATAAGATGAGGAAATTCCATTATTTTCTGTAAAAGATTAAAAGAATTCAAGAAACTTTTGCAAGTTAACGTAATATACTACGCTTAAACTTTTCACACTATAATTTTAATATACGTATGTATGAATGTATATATGAGATTTATTGATCAAATATAATAAAACAGCATAATCACATACAATATAAACAAATAATATGCATACGTATGAATACTTAAGCATTTCATGCAATATATTTGTAAAGTCAATAATATAATGAAAATAACGGTAAAACGTGTCTTCAGTCACATTTCTTGCCGGGAATGCTTGCACCGGCTGAGGGTGTAAATATAGACGGTAATTCCACGTGCCTACGAGTGATAAATTTCGACGCGCCAAAAATGAAACAATTTGTTGCGTCGGCAACAGGAGATGAAACATTATTTAGGATGGAATTTATCAAATAACGTTTACATCGAACACTTGGAATGAGGGCCATGAATGATCGAAATGTCAATAATGATTCTTCGTTATTGTCTTATGAATGCATTGGACATTTTTTGTACAAACCTGGACATTTTTTGTAAACTTTTTCATTCAAGAATATAATGCAGTACATAATATTTTCATACCGCTTTTATAATTCGTTGGTAATGACGTAACTGATAAAAAATGTAATGACTGAAATCTTTATTATTTATACTTTTCACGTTATAAATCGTTACACTACAAACTGTGGCTAACTTTATTATTATTATCATTACTAAAAGGACATGTAGATATTACACGTAACTGCTGGCAAACATAGTGTAAACATTCAATGTATATTTATATAAATTATTAACCAGGATGGGCATCATCATTAAAATTTACACGTAGCATAGTAATTAACTGCTACAATTTTCTCTATTCTAGAAAAAAAATCTCTCCTCGTAACTCATTCATAAATGTCTGGTTGTCAGAGCAGCCATTAGCTTTATTAGCATGCTATTTTGGGAGAGGAAAGAAAACGAGCAATTTAGTTATAACGTCCCGAGTCACCTGAGCGTAGCAGTTGCAAGCAGCCGGCGCGGGCGGGCTGATGGCGGCAATCAAAGAAAACAGACTAATTAACTTTGTACTCACGAATATTCTTGCGACACCTACAATGAATATCTTCTGCTCTGACATTTTCTGTCATTCGTAAAATATAATATGTATAATTGTAGTCGCCTGTAAACTAAGAGTATTAATCGAAGTGTAAGGAAGTAAGAATTACTTTAAGAGTTTAAGAATCAGGATATGAATATTGATTTCTCGTAGATTTACAATTACACGTAGAAATGAACATGTTCAAATAATTTACAATCTGGAGGTTTCTTACGCTTAACACGCAAATACCTTCAGTAGCACACTGTACGTTATTAGACGGAATGTACACTTTCGGGCACATACGACTATAGTCAATTTATACCAAAAAAATGAAACCGGATAACGTATTTCAACATTAAAATATATATTGGGCTATGTAGACTGTGTCATTTCATTTTCTTACTGCATTGTTAATAGAGTTATACAGTCGAGTTTTGTTACTCTATTTCTTCCTTAAAGAAATTTCCTTGAATAGGTATTATGTGCTAATTTTGGTCATATAAAAATAGCATTAATCTGCACTCTATTTGATATAGCTACACTGACTCATTGATATGTACGAGTATAATAAATTTCACATAGAAATAGTTTTACATGAATTCGCTTATTCACTATTGAACCCTACTACTCAATATTGAATGCAAGACGCAGCAGACGCTTTTTACATCGACTTGCTTAGTAAAGCGGAACATTTTTCTTTGTCTGTTGACACCGTATTGATTCCGCACATTCGTGGTAATCCCGTGAAAAGGAATATGGAGTAAGGCGTAAGTTGCATCTGTACAGTGCAGGTCGCAAAGCCGGGCTGATCGTGAGGATTTATCCACATACGGAAGAAGATTTGCCTTTGCTATTGCCTAGTCGATTCGCATTTGTAACAACGATTTATATTGAATGTTGGCTTCTATTCGTTTCGCTTATTACATTAGAATAGAGATTTTAAAAAATAAAATGTATTATTTAGCCATAGGTCCGATGTTATCTACTCTATTTATAATCGCCTACGAAAGACCATTAGCGTCAACAATCCTTCTGTTTGTTCTGTTGAAACTCAAATCTTATGCACTCATAAAATCAAAACTGGCGGACGTTCTTCTTTGAAATGTAGTGAATAAAAATGTATGTAAAGCAATAAAGATCAACTTGATTTAGGTAGCATAGGAAGCGAATATAGATAATATGTACACAATCATTCGCACAGTATATTAGGATTTTAAAATGAAGACATACATAGTAGTATTTCTGAAAAACTTTTTTCTGCTCCCTAAATTAATGCCGTATAAAATATTAAGCGTAAATTACTTACCCGTTGCGAAATTAAGACTAAAAGATAAAATGTTTTAAAACTAAAATATAAACAAATCTACAACGATAAGAAAATTCCATAGACTACTGATAGTAGCTAAATCATGGTGTAGTCACAATCTTAATCGTAGTACGTGTAACAATGAAATGGGTTTACTGCGGCCGGACATGCGGGACTAATCCCGTGTCAATTATGCACTTACATGTGGACAATGAACGTAGCCCACACATGAACGTAGTGGGTGCACCTGCCGCTAGTTGTGATTTGTGCATTATCTCTATACCTTTCTTACGCCCATTCTATTGATATAGTACTGCACTATTAATAATTAATTAGAGTTTAATGCAAAATAAGCATCAACTCCCTTAATTATATGTACATATATATGATACATTTAATTAACAATCATTTGCTCCTAAAAGTAGCTGTGAAGTATAATATGAAGGAATTCGGTTACACCGTTTATGCAGATTTTATTTAGAAATTTTCCTAAGAGTCTGAATAAGATTTTTAAGGAAATATAATACACGCAAAACGAACGAGTCATTTAATTGGCTTTTAAATATCAACTTTGTATAATACATTAATTGTAATCGGAATATTTCCCCATTGATCAAGACAAATATGTCTTAACTTAAGTTACACATGTAGTAGGTTTGAAGTGAAACAATTTTATGGACGTAAACTCAATTGTAACAGAAATCATAGGGATAGGGTTATCGAGATTGCTCTTAGGTTAGGAGATGTTTGATTCCGTGGCAGATGTCCAGTACCTGTGATAATTAACACCGTTCTTTACAGCGACCGCAATAAACTTTGTTAATACCGTCGGGGCTCAGCTTTAGGAAGAACAAACTTTTCTAATGAATTCGCTGCTGGAATAACTATGGACCGCTCTTGATTTGTATATTTCGTAATGGCGAGACAAAGCCCTCAGGTTTGAGATTGGTTTTTTTTTATAAATGTATCGTTCTATTTTTACATATCGTTTCCTTATGTCAGCTTGCATGATAAATATTTCCTTTGTTATGATTAATAGAACAATGTAATTTAGGAAACCTAAAGAAAGTTCGATCCAGTCTTCTAACAAAAATATGCTTTGCGAAAAAATATTAATAATAATTTTTTGAGGAAAATTAAATACTTAACTAATCTATCAATAGTTCAGTATATTAATGATTAGTTTTGATATGAAGATGATATTAACTTAACAGTTACAAAAGTAAGAGGACTTTAATAAGAGGTGTCGCTATTGCACAATGTTATCATAATTTTGTTTTGGCTGTAAGTTTTTTGGTCATAAATAGATAAATCTACAAGTATGTAGTAACACAAAATTGTTTCGTAAATATTATATTGATAATTTTCAAGTTATTTCTATTAGCTAAATTGGTACGTAAGCTTATTTAA
>DWQT01002716.1:0-13634 GCA_018244895.1 Myscelus amystis hages | reverse complement strand
CTTATTTGCTTAAGAGTCTCGAGAAGTATTTAACACCGGACTTTTTCCTCTCAATTTCCATTTCATCAAAGCCGATGTGATCCTTGGGTGTACCTACTGAATAAAAATTTGATATTAATGTGCACTATGGGGCACCAAATTGGCGGTTTGGGTTTTATAAATAAATGATAATTTTAGTATAAATTAATGACTTTGTGAAATTTTTAAATCTTTCCATATTCCCTATGTATTCACCGTACAAATAATCATTTTGTCATTGTCTATGTTTTGTCATCTGTTTGATAGCTTCACGGTTCTGATATGATCCTGATAATTGAGTCCTTACGAATGTAATCTCGGCTAAATGCGATATTAGAGAATCGTTATTACCAAAACACTGTTACCTCTACCCGTTTAATACTTTTTCTTATTCTAATGCATAATCTCATTGCTACAATAGTTTTTGTACATGCCACTAAAATCGGGGCCTCATATTGTCACGGCGAACACGATCTCGCAGCGGATTGCATAGTCTCGCTTTGATCTTTGATTGCCTGTATCAATTTCATAAGTCGCTGACAGTAAACATATGATTTTATCGTTCGCTTGGAAGCAGTTCAAATGCACAACACCTTTGTAATCCCACCAAATTGACAGTATGATCTTGTTTTGATACAATTCAGCTTTAGATACGGTTAATATTGGTTCATCGCGTCACGTTTTATTGTGACACGATCTTTGTCGACTAATACAGGCGATACATCTTTCCTAATCAATGAATCTCGTTTGAGGGAAATACTGATTGTATAATGTGTGAAATGCATATCGCAAATATTGGTATTTAAGGTTCATATTTAATATTTTTGTCATCTCTTCCACCACAGTATGCGATATCGTTTTAAACATATCGCTATAAATCTGCAAATCCTAACTATTATTAATAATCCTAAAATATGCGAGCATTCGACTTCACGATAATGTTTATTGGAAAACATTTTTGTTAATATTAAAACTTACGTAATAAAAATTTGCGCTCTGAACGATATCGATCTTTATTAGTACAGACAAGTAGAATGATAAAACTCACACAGAGCAACTCATCCATAACCGGTCTGGTGGTATTTTCGTGAGTTATGGACTTTCGTGTACCCAAGACTGCCAGTTGTGATCACTCTGCTTAACGCCGAACAGTCAATACGATCTCGATACCGAACCGGTCGTATACGATATCTGAAATCTATTATAAACGAGTGGACTAATGAAGTATTGAGGGAAACGTTTCAGTTAGTTCCTGATATTTATTTTTCGCGCTGTTTTATTATCGATGGTTTTGAAATATATATTTTCATGCAAACCTTTAATTGGTTTATTGTTTGAACACAGAACTGTTCTCAAAATGAAACTTAACGCTCAATGATGAAATTGATGAAATAATAATAACGATAATGACGATATTATATAATGTTATAAACAAAATAAAACTTAATATAATTATTGAACAAATTGTAGAAATAAATGTCTTTTTAAAATTGTAATAAGCTTGATTTTGACCGCGAGTAATTTGCTTAATTTGTAATGAGTATTACTTACTTTAATTTTTTTAATTTAACTTGTTATTTTAACACTTATCTGGTTTCGTGCTTACTACTTACTTAAACTATCTATACTGACAATCTTCATTGCCAATCGCCGTGTAGCACGAATCTGTGACTGCATATACATAGGTACATATGTGGTGGAACCGTAGTTACATGATATGGAATGTAGGACAAACATTGCATTAAGGATCGAATGTCGACCAATCTATTAAAGATAGATATGAGAGTATTTTCAAATATGTATGTGATATACACTTTTATTCATAATTCATTAAAGCCGCGTTACGCCGTTAAGTGTGGTGTACTGTTATGTATTACAAATGACTGCTCCTAAACAGATCGAAATCTCCATAAAGTTTTGAAACCGTACCTAAACTCTGATATCCGATTCCAAAATTCATTACGTTTTAAATTCAATGCAATATTTTATCATCTTCAAAACTCTTTAAAACTAACCCGCTACTTATTCAGATGGAGAGTTTTGAATGGGTTTAGATTAGAGTTAATCTGACAGAGCGCCGCGATAGCATCTTCACATAACATATTACCGTGGAGTAACAACGGCCCACGTAGCGACAATCGGTGGAGTGTTTCGAAAAACTAATCACATGACTTTTTTATTGCTTGTCGAGCTGAGGCTAGAAGTGATTTGTCCAGAGCAATCTATCATTCAAGCACTATGGGAATAATTAGTGTCACCGCTCGCGTCTGGGCGAAGTGAGCGCCAACAATGAACTCTGACGCACCATTCAAACAAACCATTAATAATTCTGAACGCTAGTTTTTCTAAGACGGATCCGCTGTTGTAAATAAATGGTACAGCGGATTCTTAACTACCTACTTACGGCGACATTTTTTAGCCGTTAGCTGGTTATTGTAAGGCAACACTCGTTTGACTCCGTGATGTTTTGATGTTCCATAGACGATTTTAAGCTGCTACTTAGCTTCGAGTTTCAATTTAAAATTATTTTAGTTTATTTTTGTGGTTACTACTTTACTATAGTTGCTAAGGTTACTATTTTAATTTAACATGTCTGGATTTTCTGGTCGATATTGCATGTAGCTGAAATTATTGTTTGTGGCATTAGACAATGTATCTTTAGCAATGTGGCAATACAATGATAACTAAGATCTTGTCTTCTTCTTTTTCTTCAATGAAATAGTTATTTATCAAACGATCCATGACGATCTGAGGTTCGAATATTCGCGCTAAATTCCTACTTTACCAAGCATACATATATGTATGTTTAACACTAAATGTCATTAGCAATCAACGTGGTAGAGCATGCTCTTACACCATTTCATAACGAGGGTAGACGTGTATCGAATAATAGCATTGATGATTCTGATTAATATGTCTTTTCCTTGGCTCTTAAGGAATGTGCATAATTCAACAAACCACTTGAAATTAGTAACCGTGCAGCAGTGAGAAACTAAACACACTAAAACGCAGTGTTAATTGACATTTGTAAGTATGATGAATACAAAACAAAATGTAACGATCTGTTTACAACTGCGTTGCTTGAACGCACGCACTTGAGAAGAAAAAAAAGCTATTGAACACGGCTGATAACGAAAATGCACCTGTAAGCAGCTTAGTAACAGTGGTAATAATATTTTTCATAGTGGCATTAGCATTTTCCTTTCTGATAGCACTTACAGATGTATGTATTTTTGATGTCTCTATGAAAATTTAATGCATAAACTGTTATGCGATGGAAAGCCCAAAGGTGCTATATGATTTTATTTTGTGATGTTAGTGAAATTTTGGTTAGATGCTGTCATTTTTACGGTTTCGTTTTAGTGCATAGACATATATTCCATCTAATATCATGGTCAAGTCGTAAACATTTGTATGGAACTAGCTGTTACCCACAGCTTTGCCCGCCTGGTCAATAGAATTTCTTTTGTTCTCACGTTGTACCGTTATTGCGCCCACAATCCATCTACAGCGCTTATTTGATTAAAATGTCTTTTTCCGAGGAGATGAGACATTTTTTCCGGAAAATAAGAAGTCTATATCACTCTTTAAAGCTCTTCAAATATCTCTGTACCAAATATCACATCGATTCGATGCATCGTTTTGACGTGAAACAAATGCACACAAACAAACACAAAACACATTTACACATTTACAATATTGGTATGGAAATATGGATTCTCGTCTGTAAATATTTTCATCAGATCTGTGTCAAAAATGTGTCAGCGTTTGACATTTTGAGGCTAGTTGTTTTTAAGAAAAAGAATAGGAACAAAAATCGGCGTATGCGCAATATGAAAATTGTATGCACATAACTTAAAGCGAAATAACAAATATTCTGTTACTAAACGCAAATCTAGACTGACACATTCAGTAAGCATACAAAATTAGAGTTAATATCATCTGCAATGATTGTTTTTAATAACTAATGAATGAGAAGGAAAACTGAAATCAGATTAAAGAGGTTATGTACACATTTTGATTTATCTTTAAGTCAACCTGATTTTGTTTTTACACTTTTGGAGACGGCTCTCTTATCATATTGGGAATATTTTAGATATAACTTAACGAGGTTTTTAGGAATGATATCGTAAAAATAATTACTTCAATAACGAAAGACCTAACAACGAAGGGTTTATATAACCCCAAAAAAATTGAAGTTTCAAGAAAAATCTTTTTCGTTTACTGTTGAAAGATAACTTAAAATGGATTAATATTCGATAATTTTCTGCGGCCCTGTGGCCTTTATAAAATAATTACGACAGTATTGGATTTAAGCTTAATTTAACGTAGCCAAGGAACTTTTTTAAATCCAATATAAATTTATTTATATAGTTAATAGACTAATGCTATAAAAATTGGAGAAAATCTTAAGCCAATGCGATTATAATAGGATCGAACTATAATTAAATAAAACTTTGACGGTTCTTTAGCATAAACGCCAAATTTGAAATATACCTACCTACATATTATATTAGGCCTGTCATCGCGCGGGCATAAGCCCTTCTTATTAGAGTTTCAAATACAATACAGTTACATATAAAAACTTTTCCGAATTAAAATTCCAATTATAAATATTTAAACTTTTGATTTGCGTAATATGAAATAACGAAAATCATTGACGGTACTCGAGCGGGCCCGGGCTCCCACATTTTGGAAGCGGTCGGTGTGAATGACCGTGCCTCGTTGAAGATATGTTTTATTACGCATTTTAATAGTGTTCGTATTGTTTAAGCTATGTTGGAATACATTAAGCTGAGATATGACTGGCGACCGACAAGAACCGCTTCCTATGGTTATGGCTTATTTATTATTTGTTAACATTTCGAACAATAATCGCTTTAATAAAATTTTTAGTGCTCGTTCCGAGCAGAATATTATTACAATAAAATTATTAGAGTAAAATTTTATAATCATTTTAATGAAGGATTTCAGAGGTCTTGAACCTTTCACGGTCGGATTTTGTGGTACGAATTTGTTTTTTTTTTTTGTTTATAAAGGAATTAGTGCAGTGTACATTTTTACACGCTGACTTGATTATGCAGAGGCATTTAAAAAATGGGATTTCTTATGTTATCATGATGTAACTCGCATAAGAAACTGTTATTTTTTTTGTGTCTGAAGAAAAACATGTAGGTACTACATTATTTATGAACGCTTTGTGAAATGCGCTTTTAAATATTTATCTGCAACGGTATCAAGCATAATTTGCCGACATGAACAAGTATTTTTTTAAGCAATTACCATTTTTCTTTTTAAAACCAGTACTTAGGAAAACGCAGTTAGCAATAATAAAATTATAAGTACAAACTATTTGAGACCTAAGTTTCTTCGAATTACAATTACCAACGTACATATTTTACCATCGAACGGTATCCACATTACCATTATCACAACATTCGCTGCAGCGAATTTTTGCACGGTGCGAATAAAGCGTCTAAAATAAGATGTATAGAAGTGCACTAGTCGTGCCACGCACAACGGCGACTTTTTGTTTTAGTCGCTTAAAACAAACACAGTGCCGGGGCGGCTAGTAAACTCATTGACGTGTCGCGACAAAATGTTAATATATCGCCATACATGTAAGTATCAGATTGTTACTAAGTAATTGTATACTTCAACACAATAGATTGTCACCGCGTAACATTTGATACTATTAGGTATTTGACAATAAATCATATAATCCACATTCATTATAACGTAAGTGTTATAGACATCAAATTAACACTCATTTACAATCATAATAAGATTTTTTTTGTTTGCAACTAAATGAATATGAAAATATAACTTTCACTCATTTTAAGTAATTGTCTATGATAAAACTAAGTATATTAATTATAAAAAAAAAGTAAACATTTACAATTAAGCTGTGAAGTTTTTTTTTATGCGTAGCTGCAAGTTCCACTCCACAATTCTGACGGTAATTTTGCGGAAATGATATCTCCTACACACTCCACGTCATTTAACAAAACCAAAAAATTTACAACTCCGAACACATTCACTTAGCATATTTAAGTTGCTAGTTAAAATAACTTAGACACGATTCGAATATGAACATTTTACCGCATCTCTATCGGGTTCCGCATAACAATGCTGCAGTAGGAAACACCATAATTACTTTTGCTTCTCGATTTTTCATACGACTGAGATTATGAGTTTTATTCTAGATTGTATAAATTTTGCACTGTTTACAATTTTGTTTCTTATTACCTGTCACACATCGTTAATTACTATTTCTTTAGAATACAAATTAAATGATATAATGTAAAACATAAATTTTAACACCTCTTGCTGGCACTCGAGGTTCTTAGGTATGATGCCAATTAAAAAAAATGTTGAAGTATACTTTTAATATTTCTGTTAATAGTAATCCTGTTTAGAAAGATTAATATTTTACAATTATTTTGCTATATTTACATTTATTTTGTTAGTTAATATTATTACAATTGATCTGTAAAGACAGGCATAAAATCCACTTCATGTTATGTAGCTCGTCACGATCTATTGTTAAACTGATTCGACGACATATCGACCCCATCTTACACATACGACCGGACCGTTCGGTAGTGCAACAGTCATATGTGATTAACTGTTGTGAACATAATGATCATACTAGCTCCGGGCTATAGCCCCGAGGCTATGCTCATGCACCATTCGATATTACATTGCATTCGAATGTTTTAAATACGAGTACATTAAGGGACACCCGTATTGTGGAATTCTTTAGAAAATTTCATACATTATCTCCTAATTATATGACATGGAATTTACAAAATGTTCCATATATCTTATTGCTTTGCTTATTTTTACTAACCAAGTGAGTAAATCTAAATTTACTCCTTTGATATGTCAAAAAAAATAAGACTATTTTTAAAATAGCTCACAATTTCTTACAAATTTCGTATAAAAAACAATCCTTTGATATAATTTTCAAGTAAATATACCTATATATTTATGAAAATGTGCGCAGTAGTGTCCCCGTGAAACAGTAAGTACGGATTTATAGCTAGAAATGATTGTTGAATTAATTTTTTGGATAATTAGGGTCTGATACATGGTACTGTGCTGATGATTATTGAAGCCTACGGTAATCCTACTATATACTACAGTGTGTTTAATCAAAATAGGTGAAACAGTAATTATAACATGAAACAATGATAGATATTACATGTAAGTAGATATTTTGTTATAATTATGACTTGTGTAAAAAGATTCGTGTACGTCTGCAAATAATTTGCATTTTGATACATAAATTATTCGCTACAATTTTTTTTAAAGTTAATTTTCCTGTGAGATTTCATTCATTGTAAATATGAACGGAGTAATTACATTCCGCGTGGAAATCTGGAAAATCGATTTATTTTGTTTTTCGTACGTATTTTGTTTTGTTTCAAATGTAGGTACTTTTTCTACACGTCATTCTGGTATTCGAAATTGTGAATTACATTTCTGATACATTGTACATTATTTTCTCTGGAAAAATGTGTCAGGTTACGCACGCGTGAATTATCTCATCAAAATTCCGCGTTTCACTTCTCCGCGGCACCTGAACCCTAACGGAGAAAAAAAACAATGGCGATTAACCTCCTCTCAGATATTTTCCGGGGCTCCACATAATGAAGAACTCGTTCGTAATTAGCGCTGTATATTAAATATAATGTCTAAAACGTGATAATAAGGAAGTAATGTAAGCAAGATCGTTATAATAAAAATAGAGATTTCTTCATGTGTACTACTAAGTGAGCGAGCGTCACTTTAATTACTCTACGGTAGCTGTTAACGTGTATTAAATTCAGCCAGAGCGCGGCGGGGGGGCTATGTTCTATTACGCTTTGGGAAAATTTCTTGAACAAACGTAACGGGTCGCGGCGCTCTTGTTACATTTGCGTTATGCTACTTTAATAAAACAACTAGTGTGTTTGTAAATACAGTATGAGACGTGCTTTGTTCTGAGTTATGAATTGAATTATCTAATATGTATATCTTCGTCGCGAAACTGGTTTCGTTACGATAATTTCGTCACTACGCATATGTTGGCATAAGATACGCGGTTTAATAGGGATCATTAATTTTCTTAATGTTTCGCAAATAATTAAAGGTCATCTAATGCCATGTTATCATAGTTAATAAATACCTCACAGCATTTATTTGTAAGTTTTAAACGCATTTCTTTACATTTCATTTATTTATAAATGTAATAAAAAACTAGGACGAATCAAATTAACTGTCGGTAAAATAAACACAGCGGTTACTCTACATGCACAACCTATTACAGCAAACACAAGATGCAAAAATCAAGTATGCATTAACCTCATCATTCAAAGTATACATAAACTATAGCGTGAAAATTATTTAACCAACGGACTTCCAACACGTTGCGATCGGAAGAGGATAATTTTGCAAGTTTTAATTAAAATTTTCAACCATCTCCCATAGACATTCGTAATTCCCATACGACTCCTCGTTACGGTTTACAAGTGGGCAGTCGTCGTACTGCGACATGGGTTCATTTTGCGGACAGCGGGCGAGGATTGCCACTCGCTTCTCTACACAACTGTCAGTGTGACATCTGTCAATATGACAGCTGTCAGTATGATAATATTTCAAGGTGTCGACGGAAATCTCCGAATACTTATGCTGACTAACAGAGTCGCCTATCGTTCTGCAACATAAGTGCACATCGGTTCAAACGTGCGTAGGTAGGTATAGGTAAAATAATAAGATCAATTCCACATGAAGTCATCTGATTACAAGTTGGTTCATTATTTTTATGATTCATGTTATAAAAGTTCATATAATGGATACCTATATTACTATATATGGATAACTTTTATATAGATCCTTCTAGATCTATTGCATCCAAACACAATAAACTAGTGTGGTTAAAAGACAGAACTAAGCTTTTCCTGAGTGAGAATCGAACCTATGATATAAGTACGGAATACAAGTCAATGTAAAGACATAAAGACCAGTAACTAAAGAGTTACTGGTTCATGAGGACAATCGTGGTCTATTGTTTTACACTGTAGTCTTTCCGTTTGGTGATTTGGGTTTAAATCCTGACACGCATCTGTGACTTCTTAATAACTCTAGGTATAATGCGTCTCGACTAAAAAAATGTATTTTATCGATATACTATAAACAAAGCTCCCATAATCTCATTTTTTTACTGAAAGCCTGTCAATGCGATTTTTAAATATGATTTCGTACAAAATATTAATATAACGATACAAAACGGTTAATAATGAACGGTGCGTCATAATTCCCTAATTCATTCATAAAACTCGTTTACGTACAAAGTCATAATAATGGAACTAGAAATGGCGGTCTCAACTCAACTGAACGTCCATCGTTGTTCGGTGTACGATACTCGTACATACGTTGTAGGAGGTTGAACGGAACTCTACATGGAAAGGCTGTAACAAAGGGACAGGCTGGAAGCACTTATACGGCTTCCTGTTTACCTTACCTACTAACTCCAATAGACACTCGCAACGTGTTCCACGTAAATTATATTAGCAGCTTGTATTTTAATCTCTGCACCTTGTGTGTGTCCAAAAAATAAAAGAAGAATAGAACACATTGATACGTTAACGCGTTGGCGTATACAACAAATGTCGTGATTGGTTTTCTCTATGAACATTACCAATGAAACGAAGTATGTATATTACGAGTATGTGGGTACTATGATCGTTTTATTAATTATCGCGTCCACATCGGGCATCGGGTGTTAAATTTATAGTGTTATTTCACGTTTGAGAGCGAATATCAAAGCGGTGAAATCCGGCAGATTTTTCGGTAGCATCGCGCGATTACACAGAAGACGGCCGCCGACAGATTTAACGAGCTGCCTGAACAACACAGAAATCTTTCACCTGAGTATTTAGATCTTTGAGTAAAAATAAATCTCTCGGTTTCTCGGAATAACAACAGTGTCAAGTCAACTCGCCTTAGAGTAAAGATTATATTTGTCATCGGCCATCGCATTAGCGCCGTTTACGGGGTGTCGCGGACGCGGTAAACGCTCAAGCGACCGGCGGCTTCTCCCGCACACTAAACAGATGTTTTGTCAACGCACCACCTTCCGCGGTGAATGCGCGCTTTCCCGCTCAACAACTTAAAATAAACAAAAATTCTTATATGCTCTCGAGAGGACCGGCATCTATTTATAGAGCTGTCATCTCAGCTTAAAGACCTAATGAGCCGTTTCTAATATCGTATGGTAGTTCTCATTTAGATTCCCTGTTTGTTTACGTAATTACTATCCACGCGTCCCGCGCCGCTGTCGTGTGTTCATATTTTAAGCATTTAAGGGGAAGTGTTTTAAATTGATTTCATAGACGTCGCAGTTAATACCATGGGGATAACTTTGTCAAATTTGTAACAGTAGAGGCGGAAAGAATAAATGTAATTTTAAAACGCTTATAGCAAAAGCCTAGTTCGATAGTTTATACAGCGGAAAATATGCATATAATAAATTGTCATATAATAATAAGTGTGTGTTATATCAAAGGAAACGGTCCGATGCCAATTAATTTAACACTTTAAAAATATAAAGCTGTCACCACATGGAAATGTTTAAAAATAAACACACGGGAAAAGTTCATCAAGTTAAGGCATGTTACACCGACTCAGTGGACGAAGTTTTATGGAACAGTACTAATGTTAAAGTAATGAGAAATGCAAAAGTAACGTACGAAAGGCAACGGCAGCTTGTTATGTATATGAAACCGAAGCCGTGACGGATTTACGAAATAATCCAATACTAGTGTTACCCTGCGACGTGCGTTGTTAGTGAAAGAATTTATTTCGTTTCTACGCCTTCAAATAATTATTCACGCCGAACAATTCGTTCTGGTGTAATATAATTTATGTTGAAATTCGAATTTTCATTCGATGCAGAAACTCGAACACATTTTAAAACGTTTCGAAGCTCATTCATCTGCATATTTGTAGCTTATGTTTTAAAGGGACTGTATATCAATAGTGATGAGTACGTGTCTGCGAATGATGTAGATCTTATATTCGATATCGGTAACAGATGGCAGGCGGGAGCAGTTGGACTGCCACTATTGACACGTGCCGTGCCGTTTCATAATTAAGGTTATGTCACTGTTAGATTTCGGTATCACGCGAAGTGTATAAGTTATCTCTACTCCCAACTTTTGCTCCGTATGAGAATAATGCATGATTCTGTCGAAAAATACACGCCGTTAATTTGTCAAGCCACGCTGACAGCTTCTTGGCAAAAGTGAGCAAACAATAATAACTTTTCATTTCGTGTCTAGTGCAAATAAATAACTATTTTTTTTTCACCCGTTCTTTATGGTATAGTAACTTATGGGTAAATGTTCGGGTAACGTGGGTAAATGGTTAATAACTGTGTGTATTGTGTGTGTTTGTGTGTACATATGTACATATGTATGTACATAGAAGTCTTATTATCAATGTCTGTTGCATTTTTATTTTTTGTATTTTATTGTAAAATAGGTTTACGATCCGGTACGACGTCATCTAAAACAAATGAGGACTAATCAGGGATATACAGGTATGCTTGCCTAGGAAGAGCCTATTCACTCTCTTTTTGATTAATCAAATCTCAAAATAAGTATCGGAAAAAATCGGAAATCGAATTTCTATTAAGCTATCAATGAATTATAGGTACCTAATGTACATTTTTGTCAGGATCATTTGCTATAAATATTCAACACGAATTGGTGAATATTAAAATGTTAGCATATTTTTGTGTTTGCATTGTAGTTGTCACATCGTCTACATGCACTATTCATTGGTGACCTGAATTACTGGCCAAGCGTCTTCAATCAGTGTTATAAAGAATTTCGATTCGAATTTATTTTTTTACTTTCTGAATGGCACAGATTTCTGCGTGTCACCTCCGAGATCACTTTTTCTCTAAAAGCTCCCATTAAAATGTCCATAGGACCTCTTATAGGACTGCAGGAATGGGACAGTTAGTGTGAATAGCTTCAGTGATTACCCAATAGGAGTTGGTCATCTTAGGTCTTTGTCTGTATATATCGCTAATTAATATAAATATACATGTATTATGAAACATTCATATACATATGTATGTATTGTAATGCGACGAAATCATAAATGTTAAATAATGTATGCATAATTACAAATTCCCGTTTGCTGCGTATGTGGCCTTATTGAGAGCAATTCACATCAGCGGCGAATAAAAATGTATGTAACAACTTTTCCGTCATCAACCATTTGTCAGTTAGCGACACGACGAACAGTCGATTAATTAAATGTATATAATTATATGACACAATGTACTCATTATGTATTTTAACAGTGATAACTGATTAAAAAAAAAAACAAAGATAGCCAATGTGTAATAATAATGATAATAAATATAATAATGATGATCGAAATCATATATTCAAAGTAAAGTGGATAAAATAAAGTTCACAATTGGCCAATTGAACCCGTAACACAAGGGTGATATTGCAGATTGAAACTTCATTGTCACATAATTGCTCATATTCGCGCGATATGAATGCCAATTCAAGTCGCAGTATCGCCTGTGTGTGGACAGACGCTAGATTAGCCGGTTTCCCCACCTGGCCGTTCGCACCCGACCTCACCAATTTTTCGCTATTCCCGATGCAAAGTTTCTCGTTAATATGCAAATTAAGAGTTATCTGTACGCAGGACGGCACCACTTAAGGTTCGTGCACAAAGTGATAGTTCAAAATTGGTTTCAACAAATCCGAAAGGGTGAAAACGGCGGGAGTTTTAATCTACTCACGATACCAAAGCAGTTTAGCAGTTTAGTGCTCGCAATCTGTGTCTGGTCCCCCAACTAAGATATATCAGTATTTTAATTAGTACTGATGTCTTAGCCCCTAATACCTCGTAACATTGGAAAACATAAAGTAACATCATAAAAACACACCAGAACCATTTTCGTATGTAATTAGCTATTACTATTATTATATTAGCTATTAGCTATTAGCTTTGATAAATACGAACAATTTTTAGCGGACAATTATTATTGACTTTTTGATATTAAGTCTGTAATACTATCGATTTTAATAACTACATTATTCTAATAAGCCTTTCCTTTTATCAAACTTTCAATTTTTTACCTGTGCTATTTAGTCTTTCAAATAGAGACCCTTTATTTTATGATTATATCAAAATCCGAATAAGAAAATGCGTTAAAGAAGTAGTGCCACTTATAAATTTATCAATGTGCACGTACCCTTAGGGTCACTTTCCTATAAACCAAGTGAGTAGCTAAATGAAAATTTGAGTTTCACGCCCTGATTGTAAGCGAGCTCGCTTAGCGATTTAGAATAATTATGGATTTACATTATTGTTGTTTGTTTATCACAAAGCACGCACATTAGCATAATATTACATACAAAACCCATGATTCCTACTCGTTAACGAACTGAAAATGAGACGTGTTGTATAGCTAAGTTAATTAAAAGCAGTCTATAAAGTTAAACATAAAACGGTTTACGGTCAGTAATATCTTATGGAGTACACCTATATTATAACGTAGTGCCATATCGTAGAACACCGTCGTTGATAATTATATG
>DWQT01002715.1:0-13635 GCA_018244895.1 Myscelus amystis hages | reverse complement strand
CTAAACGCGGCCCCCCCGCCCCGCCCCTCGCCCGCGCGACACGCACTGAACGCCTCAACGGTACTGTCTGTACGGTAGTGTTAATATTGTTCTGATGACATTTGTTACCTTTTTTACCCTGTAAACATAAAGGTGAGCACCCGATATAACCTATAAATTGTAAGTGAATATTATACTGCTGTGGTTTTTTGGTGTACACAACTGAGATTTGGGTATATCGGAGTATAGTCTGAGTTTCTTTGGAGTGCAAATAATTACTGTTTATTCTGATAGGATCTTTCCGTTGAATTATATAACAAATTGAACAAAATATTTGATACTTTAAAATTCTATTCTAGTACTTGTTGATATTGTTTGTTTTTAAATATTACCAAAATAGATCAAGGCAGAACAAAATAATTAAACTTATTATTCATTAAAGTAACTACTAGCATTAACTAATAGCACCATGTACATAAAATTCATGTTAAGATATAGACAAGGTAGATCCTAGATATTACTAAAATATATGTTTTTAAGTTAAATTACCCCAATTCATTCAAATGTATGCTTTTTTATTAATGTATGTACACACAGTAAGGACTTAACATCATTGTCGTATTGTTATTTAATTAATTTGATTTATTTGATGTTTGTTAAGATGTTGAGATTTGTTGAGATGTTTGATCGTGTGTCCAGCGTGTGTCAGTGTGTGTCCGTAATGTACCAAGCGTTCAATACGTGTCTATAGGGCCGGACGAACCACATGTAGTATCCATATGTGTGTCAACTATAATGATATAAAAAAAATGATAATATTTTTTGTACGTTGAACATTCGACTCGTGCTGTGACACTATGACGACCCTTAACGGAAATACAGGCGTTCTAATCAGCGTGTCTTAGAATACAAATAACTGTATATTAACTAATGTTACTCTTATTCTTTCCGGATGCTTCAAAAATAATATTATTGTTGTTACATCCTCGTTCTAAGTTGGCATCGTGCACGGTCCAATCCTCTGTAGAGAATCATTTCGAAACTCTGTTTCAACTTAATTAAGTACTTAATGTAAGTGCTCTGTTAATATGTATCTAGAATTTATAGAATGTGTTCATTTATAAATATTACCTACTTTTACCATGATGTAATATAAGCATACGATTTCTGCTATATAAATTGTTTTTTATGACATAGCACAGTAAGATAGCCTCGTTTACCGATTTTTAACAAGGTATATAATATTTTTATACGTATTCCTATTGAATTATCGGTATAATGCGGGTGCACGGTAGCACGTCGCTTCCTCTCCGGTCGCCTTGTCATTGTAATATAATTTAGGGCATGCGTTACATTCAGTACGTGTTTAATTATAAGAGAATATAATGTGTGAAATATGTTTGATTTACGATTCGTAACAATCGCTTTTTAGTCAATTAGAGCATTTGTTTGATATCCCAAGAGTTTGATTATATTGTGATCCAGCATAGATTATTATTTGTGTTACTAGATATATTTTGTTAATTTATATTTTTAATAATTTTTATACATAGATTGTACAACGCGATTGGCGACCATTTACATTTATTGTTTATCGCCTATTTAGCCCCAAACGCAGTGATTCATGTTTGAAAACTAAATATTTTTATTATTTCTCATGGGTATTTTTAATTACCTAACAAGTATTGTATTGTTTGGTGTATGTACAAAGACATTTGGGCGAGTATAAGCGGGTATCGCGAAACATTTTACGTTAAAGACAGTAGATGGACGCTCGTCACAACATAGAATATACGTAACTAAGTTTTCTAATTCATGTCGGGGTGCTATGTAACTTACACGGTCGGTATTGATCGATAGGAAATAATCGCATTTTCGGCGACAGTTGTAATACAACCATTCGTAAGGTGGAAACTCGATGGAAAATCGATTCACCACCAACGCCAAGTATCGATTAATTCATTATTATTATTAAACTCTTTGCAATGCGTACCCTTGTTCAATAGAGTAATTTATTTATTTACATGCAGGTCATTTCCAATAAACTACGACTAACCATTACGATATTCATTTATTTTTCTCACAAAACACTGCTGTGTATTAAGTATTGTTAATGTAGACGCTATTATAAGATGTTACTAATTTGATTTAATGTAAAAATTGCTGATTACAAAGTTACTGCTGTGAACTTATTTTAGTGAGTGTACTATACCACGTCGTCTCCAACGATTGTGGTGTTATAATGTAAAATTACAAATTTGCATCTAGAGTTCTAGATTATAGACAATTATTTTATAATACCGAATTTTAATATAGTTGAATATAGACGCGGAGTATCTATGTATATTGGAAATACACATTGTCTGTGGGCGAAATATTGTGCCTGTTAGTATGAAACGAGTTACAAAAATTACCACTTAGCAAGAATAAAACTGTACATATGTAACTCAAAACGATAGAATTTATGGAAGTTTTAAATTTTATGAGAACATTTGCATGTTGTTGAACATTACCCACTATACGAGTACCAAGCAATGTGTATTCCAACTAGTGCGTTGAATTATTATATTTGAATTATGATCAAGATATATTAAAATGAGATTTTTTTATTCTATTTTTATCATTGCTATAATGTTCGATTTCATGATAATTGTTCGTGTTGTTATTATTGATTCATTATATTATTTTACGTTACAGAAATATAACATGAGCGGCTTGTAATTCACTATTGCTCGGATGCTAAATATTTATGACGTATTTATATGTATATTATTTTAGATAGTGATAAGAAGAGTACGCGTTTTCCTCGATTCCAAAAACGGTGAACAAGTGTCCTATCACGTGTGTATAACGACACGCGTACATTATGGCGACAGGCTACTGTGTGCCGGCGCCGCTGTTTCAACTACCGATGTTCCAAAATGGCGCTCCCCACCCGTCGACAATAAGCACATTTAAATATCGAGCGTTGCGACCTATGTAGTACTCTATAGTAGTAAAAAAACTTTATAATCCACGTGTACAACTATTTGTACGCGTGGATTATATATTTTGTTATTAACCCAAAATTATAAAGCTATTCAGATTATCGAGACAATCGTATTTTTTGTACGTTATTGTTTCTTCCGTCAAGAATTGTTTATTGTTTCAAGAAAGTCAGTTGTGGAATTCAAAACCTCATCAATATCATTTACTGTATTGGCAACTGCTCATCACATATTATAATTTGTATTCCTAATAACATCTTAATCAATGATAATATATCTGATAAGTTTTTATTCTTATTTTATTTAAGCAAAGCGTGATAAATGTTTTATACATATTATAACAATATATTATTTATTAATAGTTAAAATAAAAGTTCTTACAGTGTTTTTAACAGTAGTTTCAATTGTCCAATATGTTTTTTCGATAGATTGTTTAAATATGTTGCTGCTTTGATTCTTTGCTCTTCAACTCGTAAAAAGTAGTTTTTTTTCGGGACGCCTTTGTAGTGCGCCTGAAGGGTTCTAAAGTAGTGCGGGTAGTTGAAAATATGAAGTTTCTCTGCGGCGGTCAGACAGGAGGAAATGACGGATCGATTGATTTCAACATTTATTTATTGTTACTGAGATCACAAGCTACATAAAAATAATTTGTCACTGAAACCAAACGTTATTACTTGACCTAAATCACAGACGCAAAACACACACAATTTTCCTTATGAAAAAAAAACCTGTGACAAAAAGGAACACCCATGTACATTTAAATAATCACGCTTGTCTTTCATTTTCCTCCGCATTAAAGCGCGCTCACCATTTTATTAGTCGATATAGGAGGAGCCACTTACGATTTAAGATAAAATTAATAATATAAGATGCATGCAAATTAATAACACTTCCATCACCTCACTAACCACTAGAGTTACTAATAATAAAGATATCGTCTTATTCCTGTACAACAATCAAAATTTTTTTGACCGCATCTCTATAGACGGGTCTCTAACAATTTCCTAGCGGACTACTCGGCTGAGATAATTAACAACGGACGTGGACGGCGCGGGCGTAATATTATCTATATCGGATATGTTTCAAAATATTATCTACCTATTGATTTAATGCACGCCACAATAGATGCGTATTTCGACTTCTATCGATTCATCACCGGACAATTTGACGAAAAGCGTTAAGTATTCTATGTGTGCCATAATTTATAAATTCAGATTTTCATTATGAATACAGTATTAGTTATAGCCGATAACTCTGGAGAACATAAGAATTTGTTAGATTGTTTACCAATATGTATGTAGGTGTAAGTTATGTTTCAGATTGAGAGCTTAACCTAGCTTAAGATTGTAACTAATCAAAGTCTTCATCCGAATCCGTCTTCAGCACGCTGTCCGAGCCGGAGCCCGCCTCGCTGTCCACCGCTTCCTCTCTGTTAACAACATTATTATGAATATCAATGAATTTATAGCAACTAAACGAAAAGTAAGAGCAAATGGAGTATGCGGGCACGGTATTGAATAGAACGGGTATATAGATATCAATTTATCAATACATTCCAATGACAGTGAGAATATGTGTACAAAATTAAAGAAATTGATGGAAAGGAATGGAAAATAAATAGATGTCATTGGATTTCTGGCCATAGTTAGATGCAAAAATAAACTACTAAATGACTCGAAACCTGGCACGTTAGACGATTAATGACAAACTGAATTGTATTTTTTATATAACAAAAAAGAGTATAAGTAACAAAACTTGATAAGATACACAGCTGAAGCGATGAAAACGATAGTTCTATTACATGATTATATAAAAGTAAAATAAGTTCCACGTCAGTAACAGTAATTGAACAGCGATTAATATAGCGTTGGATATCGATGAACCTGCTCTTGATTGGCAATTTGTGTCTTAATTGACGACGATCGAGGCGTCGATAGGCCGGCGCGATGTGTCGGGCCCGTGTGTTGCACTTGTCACCGATCGTAGCATGACATATGGGCGTGGGAACAGGCGATAAACATCGCTACGATTTGTCTACATTAAGACGTTTAACAAGTTCTATTAATATGCCTTAAATACTGTTATAATCTTTCGTGTAATAAATGATACACGTTTCTGGAAATAAATGATCTTAAAAACATTAGAAAATCCGTAGACGACTTTATTCTTGTACTCCCATTTGTGTGAGGCGATTCCTGCCCAGCTGCGTGTGGGCTAAATTCAAAATAAAACCATGCATGATAAAATAGCAAGTTAACACTATGTAAATAAAAAAAAATAGCAAAGTTTTGCATGCATATTGTAAATGTGTAAGTGTGTTATAAACTTTAAACCAGACAATATGCAATATCTATAACTTAAAGACTTGCCTCGTGTCTTCAGCACCTTTTAAATAGATCTCAACGATATTTCTGTCGATAGAACAATGCTCTTATAACATAGATGAAAATACCTCGTACAAACTTAAAATATTGAAATAAGTGCGAATAATAAACCATTGTGAATGCGCTCGTTTAAGTCTCGCTGTGAAAATTATCATTACTCTCTGATTTAGTGGCCGGCTTATGTTACTCGTACATACAAAGTAATAATACGATTTTAAACGGCGCATTTTGTTAGGCTTTTATTGTTCAATATGTGTAGGTAATTGTTTAGAACGAAAATAATAAAACAAACAACAAACAAATCGATAAATAAACAATGTAGGTACTTATATTAATAAGTAATAGACACTTGATTTTATCCGGGACACTTTTAAAAAAGTAGGTAATCCGCTTTTATGATAGTGATGATGAAAAAAACTGTTTAATGCGATGTATAATTATTAATAATAGACAATAAAATGCATACCCGTTGAGATCTTTTGTGAGTTGTATGTCGACATTGGCGGTGTTGTCGCCTAGACCGTTCAGTGCTTCACAAAAATCGTTGCCGACATTCTGAAGATGCTGCGTATTCAGATGGAATCCCTGCAAAGATAAATCAAATTTAGCAACCGAGCAACAGTAATTTAGTGAGTTTTAATCCTTATAACACGATGTTGTGATAGTGATCGCTGTGCGGCATTGTCGAAATATGTCGAGAATCACTACGTAAATACCAGATCAAAGCATTTAACGATCAAAGCAGATTTGATTCTCTGTGTGGCGTCTCTGTCTACTGACTAATGTCGGTAAATTCAGCAATTGAATAGAATGAGAGCCGCAGAAGAAAGCATTACGAACTTTCTTTTGTCGTTACTTGTAGGCAGAACAGGGTAACGAAGTATTTATTTTAAAAGACTGCGAGTAAAAAGTAAAAGAAAAAAAGAATTAAATCATTCCATGCTCTGGATTGTAAGGAAACAACAAAACACGAAGAAATACCTGACGCCGGGCGGATTGAAAATTTATTGCTGAACTTATCTAGAGGATCTAAGAGGAAAGCTCTCGGCCGCCGCTAGATGTACTATTAGCTTACGTGTCAAGTCCTAAGTATCGTTATCATTTATCTCAAGATACACCATCATTCGTAATTGGAATATAAGTGAAATAGGATGTGTTTCTGCAGCGGATAATTATAGATAAATCGTTTATTTGTGATATTTATTATTTCCGATTACGATTTCCCTGTTTGAAATAAACTATGCATATCAATATCGACTTGACCACTACTTCACTTTTGTGACATCAGTTTCAGTTGCTAGTGGCAAGGAACAATTCAATTCAAATGTATTTCGAGTTGATGACCAAGTACCTCTGTAATCGTTAACTTAGAAATACGCAAATACAAAATGTGTGTCTACCTTTGAACATAATGGGAATAATAGCATAATTTAAAAAAAGAAAAATGAAGAAGAAAAAATTCCAACTATAACTGTCTCCAAAGCGGGTTTAAAAAAAAATTGAATTTCTTAGTGGAAGATCGTTAGCCTTCCAAATATTGTCTCTGCTCATACATATTGAGTTGTTCTAAAAATGTTAGTCAAAAAATGCATAATAAATACCTTAAAGGGCCCGCGATCGAAACCGCAGAAGGAAGCCTCCATAGTGTAGGAGCGAGTGACGCCCAGATGTCGCCACACGGTCACTCTTGCTGTGCTTTCCCTTTCCCTCTCTACTCTAAAGGAGCAGGAGCCCAGTGCGAACGCAGGAGAAATGCGATGCATAAGTGCTGGCAGCATCTGCTCCGATACGTTAATACGATGTATTCAAGGAAAAAAGGAAAAACAGAAATATCATTGTAGATTTCAAAATATTGCATACATACATACATAAATATATGATAAAGAGGATTATAATTTAATAGTTGGCCGTTCTGCACCAATGGAAAGAAGGGCTGATGTTAATTTAGCTCCAACCGACGCTAAATTGTACTTAGTTAATTGAATTAAATAAATAGGAAAACAATCTCGATCGATTCGGACTAGTAGTAGATAAAGGTATAGATAACATTGCGTTAAAATATATTTGACAAAATCATATGAATTGCAGTCATCATTTGTCAACTTACAAGATACTTGACGGGCTCGTCCTGCACGAGGCGGTCGTTGCTGCACCAGCTCTCGGCGCCGGCGCATCCGTAGAAGAACACGTTCTTCTGTCGCGAATGGCCGTGATAGTCGCAGTACACTAGGGGAGGCTTTTTCCACACACGCACTAAATATTCGATCAAACCCTGAAATAGTAATTAATAAAAAATCGCTAGAGCATAATTTTGATTGTAAATTTAGTTCAATTGACACATGAAAATTAAAAATATTATTTGTTATTATTTATTTTCAAATGCGAACCTTTGTATGATATATAGTGGGATGAAGAACTGGGTTTGGTTTGCACCAGCGTCTATTTAAGTCTTCATTAGTTAATCCGCAGCGATGGCTGAAACAATACACATAGAGTTAGTCTATTTTATTCCACGTCATAAGGTAAATTTGTTTAGAAACATTCGCTAACAGGGCTCCGCTAGCAACAGATTGTACGTCATAAGGTAAATTTCTTTAGAAACATTCGCTAACAGGGCTCCGTTAGCAAAAGACTAAGCCATAAGGTAAATTTCTTTAGAAATATTAGCTAATAAGGCTCCGCTAGCAACAGAGTCTGTTTTAATGTTCATTAGTCAAGTTGCACCGATGACTCGGACAACACACGTTATCCTGCGTTATCCGCGAGGGCCGGCCAGCTTCCTGCACGACCGCTCATCGCCGATAATCTGCGGCGACGTGTTCATAGACGTAACTCGTCTTATGACCGAGGATTGGTTATCATCGTTTTATAATAATTATCAGATTTAAGAGTTAATTTATTAGCTTGAAAGCCGTTCTATTTTTAATATAAGGTGTATATACTTAGGTTAGAAGTTCGGCATTTGTAAGTGGCAGTGTAAATGTTTTATATCCACATTGATTTGTTCGAAATCAAAACAGGTAAAAACATCCTTCTTAAAAGGCTTCTGAAATCCATGAATTTTCGAGCCTTCCTTCGCACAACACGTAGATTTGCTACACAAATTCAAAATTTAATGCCTATTGCGACCTTATGTCAGAAAATTGCCAATATTTTAAATTAAGAACTAAAATTTGTACACTAATTACTACCGATTCACGTCTATATGTTTCTGCCCCATGAACGTGCTACAATTAACACTTTTAATTCGGATTATCGTGTGCTATCTAAACTGCTTTATATTCATACAGTGTGCGCTGTAGTTTATTATGAAAACGCGATTCGAATGTAATCCCGGCTCGCGTAACCGGTGTCGGATATGTAGATTTATTTGTTGATGAATTTCAATTTGGTCTCGTTGTATCCGTTTCGAATAAATATTTAACGTTTTGTACGCAGAGCGTCATTATCGTCATTAGCGTTTACTTACGAGAAGGAATATCATTTTTGGATAATACAATACGCGTTCAACATAGTAAATAGATCATCAGGCAGGGTACCTACTGCTTGGATATCGTATAACATCCCTCTCGTCCCTCGTAACAGTCCTTGGCGTGGAATAAATGTTTTAGATAGTTTTTTTCATATAAGCCGATAACAAAATTTAATTGCTAACTATTTCTTTACTGTTATATAATCTATGCTATTTAATTAAATGAATAATTCAATTGCTCACAGACGGTGAGCTTGCTCCTTTAAAAAAGGTAGGTAGGTATCGGGCGTAGCTGTTATTTTATTGCGTGACACGACTGATTTAGTTATGGCGATATGAAATGATAATTGATGCGTTCGTATAAGGCGCACCCATTAACAATCAAAGCTGCGACGACAATTTTGATATGACAAGCTATTAAAAAAAGAAATGACTGACTGGGGCCACGCTGGAATGTTTGCGTTTTATCATCGTGGGCAGTTACCACCTTCGTGCAGACAATAATGTTCATTTATTGCTGTTTACGTCTATATTCTAAATTCATGTTTTGTTTCTTCTCTCTAAATTATTGTAATTGTCGAACACAAGTTGTAAGTTTGCGTACCGATCTACGAATTCAAAATTTTTTATGAGATAAAACGAAATAGAAGAGTTAATTGCAAGTCCGTATAAGTTTTGAAGACGGAATTTGACCACAAAAATGTTTTCTGTAATGGACCGTAAATGTATGCATTCGTTTTCAGCACAAAGCAGATATTGAGTTGCTGTTCCACTTTGAATGATGTGGTAAAACTGCGCACTGTTCGATGCGATTCCAATTCAATGTATAAAGTACATATTAAGATAGCTCGAGTTTTCCCGTTATGCATTTATCTAAAACATAAAAAAGTCTAAATGTTTTTAAATTAGTTATTATTTACCGCGTATGTATAATTTTTACAACACATTATTGCGTCATTTAACATCACTGTAAATGAGTACGGTACAGTTCAGTTGCTGGTACCCATTCGTTCGATTATGAAAGAATAATATCACAATTGTGTCATTATTTACAGCTATATAGGTTCAGTGCGTCTGCAATCTACGACAATTCACTACAGCCCGGCCGTTATTAGAGGGGTAATTCTTGTTGTGTACGTGTTCCTGACATAATCGCATTCGGTAGGTGCTCGGTGCCCGGTGCCAGCCTCTCGCATAGGGAGATAATCGTAAGATACGTAACGGACAAAGTAAGCACTCATCGGGGATAACTGTTATCTCCTTGTAATTACACCGGCCAACATCGATATGTCCAAGAAAATAGTTGGCTAAGGTTTTATAATGTTTACTTCTTTGAGATACAGTCTCAACATAAATATGTTGGTACGTACAAGTTTGAATCATTGTTATTGAATTTATGGTAGAGATAGACAGATAGGTGTTTAAGTGAAGTAGGGACTTTATAGATTACCTACTTCACGTTTACCTTCTTTTAGACACACTATCCCGGCACGGATTACTTTGGTTATATAAAAATTTATACACAAATATATTGTATAAATAGTGAATATTCAAATTTGTGCATTATCATTAATTTCATCGCGGATATGATAATCCTTTCAGATACTTCGGCGTGTTCTGGTAGAGCATAGATAGTAGAAATAAAATAACTGCGCGATAAGGAACAGGAAATTTTCTTGTTAATAAATTCTTGGGAATACGCACGAGGTGTGAGGAGTTCGATTTAAAAAAAGAGAAAACCTAACTGTAAGTGTCGTTTTGCCAAGTTCTTTACATATTGCAGTTTGCATATGTTCAAACGTTTGAGATATCTAGAGAAACTAAGGAAGTAAGGTTTCGTCAAACTATACTCGAGTGAACATACGTAACTACCACTAGTAGACAAGAATAAAAATGTGGCATAATGTAAAACGAAATTGATCAATGTTATTTTATTTACGGTACCGGAGTTCAGTTAAAGCTATTAACAGTATGACGAGTGGTGATTGTGACTGTTTTTTCACGGTGACGAAGTGGTCTTGCGTTCGTCCAATTAGGAGCGGTTCAGCGAAGGGACATCATTAGCGGGCAGCGCGGCGGCGCGGCGCAGGTCCTCGACACGGGCGGGAGTCGCGCGGCCGTCCCTGGCCGCGGCCTTCGCTCGCCGACCGGTTGCGCATCTTTTACTCTAATCAGGGAAAAAAATAAGCGTCGGCCGCATGCGCGAACGAAAGCGAACAACCGAGAAGCTGCGCCCCGTCCTCCGTGTTTTATGGAGGATTGTTGCGGTACCGGGGCAACTGCAGGGCTGCCTCCAGCGCTCCTTCCATGTTTTTCTACATGCCGAGTACCTATGCCGAGCAGTTATTTTAGATATTTAAATTTCAGGCGTAATTTTTTTTCGATTAACTGCATGAATACCGGAATCGATAAGAATTATGAAAAAATGAATTGCTTTCGTTGCATTTTTACACGTTATAGAAAATATAATTATAACTTATATGCAATTATGGATTTTCTATAACAATGTCTGCGTGCTTAGAGCTGTTCAGAATAATGGTCGAAAGGGCCATACACAAGAGACATGCAGAAGTTACTTGTAACGTGTAACTGTAACGTTTCTTTCAACGAGTTTTTCAACGCGATTTCTAATGTGACAATGTTTGTATTTCATGCTATGTAACCAGGCCAATAAAATATTTATATATATTTGTTCACTAGCACCTGCATCTCCGCTTACAAATAGCTTTACATTTATGTAAATTTCAACCGGGCTCGACGTCACGGATTAGATAAACATTGCGAAAAATATACAGTTGTAGCCCTTTGAGAGCTGCGGTGACGACCGAGGCTGGTTCAAGGGTCCGCCGGCTCGGCTATTTATAGCCCGCGCCGCGCGGCGATGCTATCGCACCTCAGCCGTAGCTCGGCCTCGCACGATTCCTTCCCGCCCTCTATGCACCCCTCGCATAACGTTCGCCAAATAAAATAGACCAAACAAAAACTGCCATATTATATTTATTCCAGCTATTTATATCACGTGTCCATTGTTTCCACCTCAGACGGAATTAATAGCCGCCGGCCAGTTACCGTCCTGCAATCGAGAACTCGTTAAATTGATCAAATTGTGCGCAGATAAGCGGCGGCGTTTTTTTTTTGCATACAAATAAACCCCGCAGCAAAGATAATTTATTATTCGATCGGCTATGGATATCGGCTCCTCCGCCGCGGCGACGGCGCGACGGTTAGATAAGTCGGAGGAGCGGTGGCACACGTCACGCTCATCCGTATGCCGCGCGCGGAGGCTGTTTCCTGCGAACGCCGGGCAGAGCGCACATTGACTACCGAGCCGTCGACGTCTTAGAAGCCTCTGCATATTATATGTGTTCGTTTGACGATGTAAACACCTCTAAATGAGGGACGAGATCGAGAGTGCGGTCGGAGCGCGCGCCGGGCCCCGCCGCCGCCGGATTCGCCAGTCGGCGACGGCAACTCTGTATTCCCGGCGGACACCGGACACAGGGCGAGTTATTTACGATAGTCGCGAGACAATCGGCCGGTTGCACTGCTTATCCGGTGCCACCGACGTGGTGCCAATAACATGACGCGGCTGACTCTATTAAGTATCGTCCTTTAGAATTAACACACGTTCCTTACCTTTATTTATAGAAAGCCCACTGAATCATACGCTCGGTATGCCTATAACAATAACTTTTGTGTGAATAATGGATAGACGATTCATCGCTGGAAAATCGTATCGCTCGAAGGTTTTAAAATACAAATTACTTATAAACGACGTTATTAATTTATTGTGCATTTGCCATTTTGTCGTTAAAGTTTGTGAGAGAATAAAACATGTCCATATACTAACGCTGATAAGGTCTTTAACTCATTAGTCTTAATTAGCAATTACAATCCACTGTCAATTGTGGCCAGGTTATACGAATCTACACCTTCTGCACATTTGTACGACGTTTAATGCATATGTCAGGGCTCGCCGTACCGTTGTCGGAGAGTGCCGTTCGAAATGTTAGATTTATACGTAATGTGTTGTTCTCATAATGGCCAGTCGTGTCTCAATAACGGCGTTGGCTCCACTAATTGATTTTATTTACCGGGTGCTGGCGGAAGCGGAGCGATTCGCCACAGGACAGTTCAACGACACGCCACACGCCTGTCGCCGTCGTCTCGGCCAACAGTACTCGCCTGGAATGCACTCCATGTCACGTAACACTACATTATCAAGAAAATTAATGTCATCGACAGATGTACACCTGCGATAATGAGTTCCCCTTTTGAACGATCGCCACTCGCGGCCATTGTGAACATGAATTATCGAGCCCCGCGAAACCATTGACATGATAATTGCATGTAAGCAAAGGAACAAGAAACGTTCGAAACAAGACGCGGTTCCTCTAGATGTTTGGGGATTTTGGTGGTTGTAGCAAATCATTCCTTTTTGTGCTTCTTAATTTTACCATTATTCAAAAGCTTTTGGATTAATGAATTTCTTTGTTTCATCAAAATTGGAATCGGGTAAATGTTACTGTGTAACCAATAGCTGCACTATAAAAGTATTATAACAAAATATGATAATTAAATAAACCAATTAATACATCCACGATATGAAGCCCAGTGTGTATATCTATATATTGACACTAGCTATCCCCGCAAACGTTGCTTTTCCATATAAATGATTATGCCGCTGTCGCAATATTTTTTCTTGCTGCTCCTCTCCTATTCATCTTAGCGTGATATTATATAGCCTATAGCCTTCCTCGATAAATGAGCTATCTAACACTGAAAGAATTTTTCAAATCGGACCAATATTTCC
>DWQT01002714.1:0-13636 GCA_018244895.1 Myscelus amystis hages | reverse complement strand
TGCAGTATCCGATACAATGTCAATTATTTATAGTGAACAGTGTCTATAGCAACAAAGCCTATATTTACGAGTATTGTTCCTAAGTGAAAGAAAACTGGGTAGGTACTATAAAGAAACAATAGGAAACTCGTGACGGCGTAATCGACTTCCTGTAACACTGCTAAGTATAGATCCGTCACCCCATCCCCAGCTAATAGGAACCGCGGGCGGTCAATATGAAAGTGACATATTGACAAGATGAGTGGCACATAGAACACCGATCCGTTGCTTCACACAGTATGTGACAGGCTATAAAAATGACATTTCTGTCAGTCCCGGTAATGTTTATCGACGAGTGTTTGTCTAATGCAATTTCTTTCAGGAAACATTAACATCGTATATGTCAATAAAAGGACTGCAATTCAAAATGTTCGACTTTACCATATAAAAGAATAATGAGAATAAAGGCCTTTTTTTGTGTCAATGCAGGAGATTTTTATTGAAACGCGTAGTGTGTTCGTACTGAAGTGGGAACATTAAATCTTGCTTCTTAAGGATTTTCTTAGAATCCCGTAAAGAAATTATAACCGTCGGGGGTTTTGTTTTGTTTATGCTTTTCTAATTTCCCCTTTTTCTCTAAACATTTTTTTGCAATAATATTCTAGTAATGATACTAATAAGTTATTGTAACAATATTAGTGATCATAAAAAATGTTCCAACATCTTTACAGAGCTACGTATTAGCTATGTGTACGATACTTTACGTGTACGACGTAATAATGCTTTGGGACATTGATTTATTTTCCGATTACTGATTTTTCCTGTTGCGGTTTACTATCTCGAATGTTAGTTATTGTGGGTAGAATGATAAACGATACTCACACATATCAGAGATGTTGATCTAATACTACTTTGTAACTGAATAAGAAGTACAATATATGAGAAAATAAGACAAATATATTAAAAATGTGTAAATATAATACTATCAAAAAGTACGGAATTAAGTAAAAGTGGTGCCATATAGAGGAAAGTCTTTTGGACTGTAATAAAACAAGATGAGCCATTCAAATTGACACTGTTAAGGGAACATATCTCGGACTGTGTCCTCCGGGTACAGTTTGAATTACTTTGGAAGAAATAAATTACATTACTAACATGATTTTATGATCGATCGCGAACTTTTAAATTCGTATACCTTTGTGGTGTTCGACCGAACTTCTAATCTAAAAAGTTATTCACAACGATCTCGGGTAAGTATGTACATTATACAAAAAAATAAATCAGGTTAATAATATATCGACGATGTTGATTTCCAAGGAAATATAAAAGTCGATCCAGGCGTTTATTGTGGAGGACTACGCTGCGTCAATTTCCACGACTAGAAATTACTAGTCTTGAAGAAGATAACTAGAACTATGTATATAGTCCTGAATGAGTTTAATTGCCTGCTCTAACAGGAACGAACTACATGACTTCATGTCCCTGCGATGCGAGGGCGGTAGCAACGTAACATTAATATCTCAGTAATGTCTTAACGTAACATTAAACAGCTGTTTTGATGTAAAAAGTTAGAATAAATACCTCATAAATATTGCTTAAATACTCTGTAATATACGAATTAATATTGGAACAGAATACCATAGTAGCAATAGTCACGAATGTAATAGATACATATATGTATGTGTGTTATACAGTTCTGAGCACTAAATTAAACTCACCTCGATTCTGTCACCTAGCATATCCATCGAACTCGAATACTCGAATATAAACTGATAAGATCTAATGACAATTACAAATGTTTTTTTACAGTGTAAACAAAAATGAAAACTATGTTACTACTACAACGAATCATCTCAAACAGGAAAATATTAAGACATCGTCGCCCTAATTGAAAAATGCTCAATATTAATGTACCTAATAATGTATTATTATAACAATTCAGCCGATACCGAATTATCTACATGTTGCGTCATTGGCTAGACGTACATCATTGTTTCAACCGAATTAGCATGTCGTATCAACGATAACAAGAAATCTGGCCATCAGACGACAATTGTTCCACTAGTAAAACAGCAATGGACTGACATCCACATTAACTCCGATTGAGGTTCGGCATCGCGGCCATCAATTGAATGTTAATAATATAGATAACTGCAAGGCACAGATAATGTTCACGATTATAGCCACCGTTCGGCTTGCATATTAACCGCTGCCAATTTGATTCTTGGCGCAATTGACTTAGCGGAAATTGTTTTTGCTTATGAAGTTACTAGTAGTAACGAACACTTGTGATAACTGTATTGATATACAGTGATCATTACTACTGAATATGGTATGTATGATTTCGTTTACGACCTCAAGGGCGGCCCAAAACAATCCGCCTCAGAGTGTAGGCGTATGTAATAATATTTGCTACAACTTTGAGACAAAGACAATAGACACATTTATTGATGGAAATATGGGTACATATTGTTATAAAGATTTTACATATTTGTTTAGACAAAATAAGCTTAGAACGAAACATTTAGGTCTCATCTCTTCTTTTTATAAATTTCGTAAATATTTTTGACATATACGTGAAATATTTGTATGCAATCTCAGAATTTATCGGATTTCTGTGCAAGTATATTTTAACACAATTTTATGTATAGGACATGGCAAATTCTATTCATTACAGAAAGTCTTACCAGTCCGACAATAAAATATAAAGCTAAATAAATTGATGTAATTAATTTGCTTCAATCTGAGGTATTTTGGGTTTATCAACACGTGTTACGCTCCTAAGCCCAGCAATATCAAGATAAAAAGACTACGACGGTTCTTCGACAAGTGATTTATTACAATGGATTTCCGTGAAATAACTTCTGACTGCAATGTAATACATTACACATTACAGTATGTTATCTTTGGTCGATAAACGTACGTATAATATTATAATAATATCTATAAAGACTGATTAGTTTTCAGAATTTAACCTCATATGTAGTTCTTTATAGTGCTTTATTATTTTCTTATGTGATGTGTCATTCGATAGAAAGGTGAAGGAAGATGCAGAGTGTACCTAACCCCATAATATTTATTAAGGGGTGTAAGGTATATGAGCGCGGATGGCTATCATGGTAGACTACGGCCTGATCCCTTTTTCGACTCATCTGATCTGAGAGGACTCATTTCTTTCACTAGATTTGTCCAACTCAATGTTGTAAAATAGGTAGGTATATAATTTTGGTCTCTCAAAGCTAAAATATTGCTTTTGGTCTCTGACTTTAAAACAGTTTAAAAGGTTTTCATTAACATTTATTAAGTCGCTCTCTGCAATAGATGTCTAGGTTACTTCTGTATAATAATTTTGTATAATAACGGGGAATTTCTGTTCGCGGAAATACTGAGGAAATTATTCCTTGTGAAAATGTAGCTAGCGATTTGCACACCCAGTTCCTATATTAAATTGGATTGCATGTTACCAGTGAGTTAGGCCACCTGTTTCAGCTTGAATATAATGTTTATAGTAGGTTTGAGAAACTTAAGCATTGATTTTGATATTTGTGTTTATAATGAAGACTCCGTGAGTATATTATGAATTAGATTAAATTTAGTATTACCGGATACAGTTTATGAAATATAAAGCCATTGCAATTACTAGCATGTGCCGCGCCGAAATGAAATTACAATTTTTTGGTACTGTTTCGAATTTGCCGGGAATAGCAAATTAGACTTTCTGATATTTTTCTCCCAAGTCCGTTGAATTTATTCATGTGCAATTTTCAATCGCCATTTCAATGTCAATATTTGCTTATAATTCACTATTTTTTAATCATATTTTCCGCTTGTTCTAAAAATAGTTATTCGAAGTTTTGAGACCATATGGCATTTTAATGAGAAGAAAGTATTTTATGTCGTATTGAACTTTTTATATCATCTATACAGCTTTTTGTGTCCATTTGTACATAGCAGTGAGATGGAGCCCGGTGTCACAAAATATACTGCTTAATTCATCATTCTGAGGAGCTAGCTATCAATACAAATTTAACGTATTACCTACGATTCTTATTAACACAATAAGTTGATAAAATCACAGTAAGCTAATAACAATAATATAATAAGACAGCCAATAAGTTAAAAACTCAACGCTATTTATCATGGGAATAATTATTTTTAATAGTTTCTTTTTTATTATCGTTTGAAACTATGCGACGTCGTAATAATCATAGGTATATTATGATACATTGTTTTTCTTGATGATAGACGCACCATTAATTATGAATAGCCGCTTTAATTTCTTATTCCGCTTAAGTTTCTCAAGCTTACGTTGGAGAAGTTGTTATTTTAGTTATAACTTGTTTTAGCATTTTTTTTATTAATACATGATAACTATCGGAGAAGAACCAAGTACCTACGATTCGAATAAAAGAGAATTTAAAAATATCTTCGGTAACAGATTGGTGCCAACGGCTAACATCTGGCGAACCGTAACAATTGATGAAAAAATCAAGACCAAGCCCAATATTGATTCACTATTAGTGTGATTTGCGAAGGCGTCCATTTGTATAATAAATTATTGTTAGGCGAACTTACATCAGTAAGTAAGTACCAACTTATTGACGACTATTTCCATGCAGTGTGTAATATTCCTTAGTTTATAATTTATATTTTTGGTGCGAACGAGGTGCGAGCGTTAAGTAAAAGGACTACTTGTCAAGGTATTATATGTATATGTATTACAACATAATCGTGGCTGTTTGCGAAGAGACATCTTTACGCAACATTACCTATTCAGGTAAAATGGGATACTCATTTTGCGGTTGAGATGTGTTTACAATTTAAAGGGTATTGTTATTGTAATTTGCGTCTCCACAGGATAGATACCTAATGAATATCGATGAATAGAAGTATTAAATTGTTGGTGATGTCTCTATGTACACGTTGCGTACGATTGGAGTGCAAATGTTATTACGACGACGATGTAAGTACACTAAATTATGATAATAACTCATCAGCATGTACCTGCTGTGTTTATTTTACTGTGCATACATGCATAAATTGCACATTAATGATTAAAACAAATAAGAAGCTTTAAACAATGATCTTTACATTTGAGTATTACGACGAACCGATGAAACATATAGGCTGCAATTGAAACTTGAATTAATTGAATTGAAGGATTGAATATTTAACTTGATTGTAACGTTTTTTTAACGTCTCACTGTTAAACTTGCAGGACGCAGAATTTCGACATTGGCCGATATTCGGTTTAGTTGCCAAATTGTATATCGAATATATTTTAGCTGTCTTTAAACCTTCGAGCATGTTTAACTATTGTTCCACAACAACGAAAGTTGACCACTGAAAGTGTCCTTTGAATCACGAAAACGATTGTGGACATTTACAAAGCGCTTTGTAGCCCCGATACGGTTGTGCTTTGCAAGCGATTTGTAAAACTAAACCAGCCCCTAATTGTTACTAAGAGAGCGACCATCAGCTGACCCTTTTAGCGCCAACCGCACCCGGTCATAATTAAAGCTAGCACACTTGCGATACACTCATATACATACATATGTACATATGTAATAAGAGTGACAAGTGCTCCAATTAAGCTGAAGTCAGCATTTTTTTTCAAATACGACATTTATTATAATTCGGGAACCAGTTAAAGTTGCATCAATTTGTCCTAATCTTTAAAGATCTTTTTTGTAGATTATAAATTGGGAATAAAATAAGGGAGGCTAATAAAGCAAGTCAAAAATTCGAATCTGAATATAAACTGCAACAGGTTGCTAATCTAAAATTGAATAAACCCGGTAAATATTTTTATTCTTTCAGAAATATTAGTCTTTTTCATGCACCTATTTACTTTAACTTTTATTTTTGACGTTGTGGTTATTATAATATAATTTATTGTATATCACGTAATACATTTTTGGGAATGGAAACAATCGGAAGATATGTGTAACGATTTACAATAAAGAAATAACAGGTACACAAAAGGTTTTATGGTCAAAATTCTTCACAGCAGAGTATCTTTCTGTCACTATCGATATTCCACTATTGACAATACACCTATTATAAAAGGGTTATTATTTTACACTCGCAAACAAATCGCAAGAAGCGTTACTATGATAACAACGTATTTCCGCGTTAACGCGAGGAGACATGATATCCTAGTGTCTGTTATTTTTGTTAGGTAAATCTTCGAGAACTATTGTTATCATTTAAAATAAATACTCACGACAAAGAGGGAATGTAATAGGTAAACCGATGATATTAAATATGCTTGTTATGTTTCCTTTGTTACAAATGCAAACAACTAACAGGCTTATGTCATCGTGTGGGCAATACCGCACTGGCTCGCTACATACGAAGGCATGTCGACGGACCCGTAAGGGCAGCGGTCAGTGACCCTATTGGGGGGTTTGATTTCCATCCATGATAAGATACTTGTAACCCATGTGTCACGATATTTACAGAAAATAATTCAAAGTCTTATACTTCAACTTGTGCATCATTATGCATTTTATAATATTCTCGTTAAATTGAAATAGATTATTTATGTGTTTGTTTTTATATGAATGTATAATATGAGGAATTGATTTTATCTTCATTTTGTATTTTATCATAATTGAATTACCGACGTATTTACTGCCTAATGTCTGGATAGTTCTTGGAAGAGAAATAATGACATTGTTAATACGTCGGGTAGATGAAGGACCCAGATAATCGAGAAGAATAGAAATTCCACGAGTAGTCCTATTCAACAATGGATAAACAAGGGTTGAAAAAAGAAGCTAATTAACTTTGCAAGAGCCGTTTTTCTACTACTTAAATAGATTACTGGATATTTGATATAGCTATTTTGGTACGCTATTGAGGCGGCGTGAAGAGCTAACCGATACCCTTAATTGCTTAAGGTCTTACGACTGTCAGAGAAAATATATGTAAAATAAACGGACTTGTATTTCACTGTCAACATAGAAAATAACCTGTGATTTCTGCAGATTATCTAAAAACATATTTATGATAAATATGAAAATGGGGATAAGATACACATCAGAAACATTTGTAAATATATTGATTTATAGCCCTAAGCGACATTTGTATGGTTTAAAGTTAACACACTTCACACATATGATAAAATAGGCTCGGATGGTTTCTGCACAGTTCAGAAGGATGTAAAATTTTAGACTGGTTTTCTCACTAATGTATTTTCAGCACAGCTTTTAGGAAAGAAGCAAGGACGACGTTCGACGAGAAGTGGTCTTCACTTAGTAGGTTGTCGCTGGCGGTAGAGTTGCGGAGGTGCAAGTCGCCGTGCTAGATAGGTATAGTGCTTATACCAAATTATATATGGCGAATCTGACCTAAGCCGGAGTAATTAGAAACGTGTATTTAAATAGACCAAAACATACCTTGGCTTTGACATATTACTATGGTACCAGTATACAACTTTGAAATTAAAAGCGGTATCTCATCAAAACGTAACACCACTGTAAAAGTACAATTTCATTCGTGTTTGTACCGACGATTCTCGTAGAAATGTAGAAAATGTTATCAACATTTTCAGATCCTCGAAACGTAGTTTTCCAAGAAAGATATTCATGATTGTGAATAGCTATACTTAGCTAACTTCTATTAAGTATACTTCGTTTTTCCGGAAGAGGCTCTAACGATTCTAATGAAAGGTACAATTTTTTTTCGGGTCAGCAAGTCGATTTATCATAGTTTATCAGCTGCTACTCAATAACAGATGGTATTACACCTCATTGTTATTCTATATATTGCATATGTGTAAAAGTTATTGGTTTGTTATAAGTAAATTATACTGTACCTATAACTAATATTATGAAGAAGGACATTAGCAATGCAAAAACAATGATTACGACTAATTAACACTTAAGAAATAATTGAGGTTCTATGTGTATTTTGTGAAGACACTTGGTGTTGCTAAATCCTAATATTTATTGATTTCAGTTACTTAAACACTGTTCGCTTGCTAGATTAGGCTCCTTTTAAAATTTTCGTGTATAGATTAAAGTGGAGCAGAGGTCATACAGCTTAGAGCATATAATGGAATATTCCGGGTGTGCTGATATCTCACGACATTTCGCATTAAAAATGTTTATTTTTAAACGCAGAAAGAAATTATTTCGTTTACGTCGACTTGGTTGGTCACGGCAAAATAATTTACTTCTAACAGTATTTTCTTAATGCTTCTCTGTTAAAGGAAAAAAAAACAGGTTTGAAATTGAACAGACAATTGAGTACTTAATTCTGCTTTCGGGTTTTGGACGTGATTTTAAAATATTACTTATTATTTATGCATGGAATAGCTTTGTATTTCTTACCTAATTCTTTATGTACCATAGAACAAGGGGAATCTGCCGTTGTATAATTTAACATAAGGATGTAAATACAGCAGTGAGTTGTAGAATTATAATAATTTACAGTTGCCAGAGGTGAATCTTTACTCATCTATTTAAGACAACGTTGCGTATTTTATTTGTTAATTTAATAATTTAGTACACTGGACATATAAAGGAAACATACATGAGAAATTTGGTATTGAGGTGCAGCTTCTGTCCTATAAAGATCTTTTCAAGCAGACTCAGGAGACGAAAGCGCGTATCGAAATCAAATTTAGTTATAATTGTTATGGATATTAGTACTTTGTAGCCACATAATTTAAAAGTTCAGCTGTTAATTTATTAACTTATTTAATACTTAATTATTTTCCCAGTTCCAGTATTATCATATAAGAAACCTTTAGAAGTTTCTCAATAAATATAATAAAATTAAACCTAGTTTATCATTGTCATCATTTCTAATTATTAAGCCCTTGAATTTCTATCGACCCTCATAACGTTATATGTCACAGGAAGCCATTTCGTTCTACAAAGAAGCGAAAAAAATGGATTCATGTAAGCTATATTGGCGCGGCGCTCAAAACCCAGAAATAAAGGACAGCTGACAGGTACTTAATTTTAACGTTAATAACTTGCAATAACGAAGACATGGGTCACGTTTACAAAATGTCTATTACAATATAACCATTTGATAATGTAATATTTTGAAGTGTTGGGTGCCAGGATTGGAATCCAAAATCATGGAGTGGAAGTGGGTAGGTACTACTTTATGCATAATGCTTAATTATATAAACATTGGTTTTCTTACTTCCTTTTACCATTTTGAACATTACGTAAAGTTTGGTTGGTTATAGTAACAAGAATCTTATATGGATATACCTATTAGGCGGTATTAAGGTAAGTCCCTCGCGTAGGAGGTTAGCTCAAAGTTAGCTCAAATGCTTACCATGACCTTTGTTCCTTCAGCCTTCGGACTATATATAGTCTAGTAGACGTACCCCGCATGATACTATGTACTAAGGCCTCTTTTAAAGCGACGCGTTAACAGAAACTTCCAATCAATTATTCTAACTACGAGTAGTTACGTTATCAACGCTGTCGGGGTATGAGCTTGATTGTTATACGTTTTGTGAAAGCTGATCATAAAAAGGCTCCTAAAAAGAAATGTAAAAAGTCTTTACAGCTCCCCAATATATTCAGAATTGGTTCGGTCAATAGAAAGACTGATTTACGTTCTTGGAATGTTAGTCCTTTTTAAATAAGTGCTTGCTGAGTTGCTTGTATATTTTGAAGTAATGTGCTTTTAATGCGAGTTTATACTGTCTTCTATATTCTCTACTAACCGTTTGGGCATCATCACTTTTAAGTAAGCAAAAACAACAGTCGACACATTGGAAAATGATTGGGTTCTTACAAAACTTCCGTGAAAGATATTGTTTGACATTTTAAATATTACGACAAAAATTGATACGATCGAACATACAAAAGTATATAATTTTTTTAATAGTAGAAGAATGTGAATGTATTATACAAGTGAAACTGTTTTGTTATCCATTATATTCGTAAGTATGGCGATAACCTAACCATATACATATATGTACGTGAATCTATTGAATCTGAACTTTGTTAGTAAGCCTTTGAAGAAGACTATTTATATATAAAGTCGCATTCACTTTTTAACTGATTGTTGTCAATAATTACGCAAATGATTCTTTATTGATTTACGATCTTTTCAGTTATCAAGCATAATTCCGTTGAAAGTTTGAGTTAATCGTGTTTACATCGTCGCAAGTGATGTCACAAATCTTGTTTACACCCGTGTGTCAAGGTTTATTAGTGCGCGGCAAATATTTGTAGGCGGCGACGAAGCGGCGTAGATAACCGCTACATAGCCTTAATGGATTGGAACTCAAATGCGATAATCTATTTTACACACAATATAACGGTGCTGTACGTGTACCAAATTGCTCCTGAATACAACTTAAGCGAAACGGTTATCGCGTCTCGTGACATTCTATTAGAAGACGTGCATACACACGCTGACAACCCGGGAACGATTGTGTTCACAACACTCCGAATGTGTCTATTATTGTAACATCTCATATACATGTGTGATGTTTTCATTTGTTTAATGGTCAACCCATTGTTTATTTGGCTTTAAATGCAATTAGTGCAAAAATAACAAGGTATAGAAAAGAGTGCATCAGAAACTCTTTTTGAGTAAATGACTCATATATTTTGTCACGCGATAACTTATAAATTTTACTGAATCCTCAAATTTATTACGGGCGGCTAGAAGTTATTATACATTTTATAACGTACGGTTCTGAAGGAACTAATGTTAGCAGACGCGGATCGGACATGACATTTTGGCCTGAACAATGTGAAAAGCAGAATTGATTGAACCATGAGACGTCATAACTGCACCCTCAGGGTTGGAATGTGGGGCCGATATATTAAAGAATGTACGGAAATATCTCATATGTGAGTGCAAACGGAAGTCAGCGTTGTGTCTATCGAATCGCAATATGTGTACGATCAATAGACGACTGTACCTGTAGCGATACTGAAGAAGAATGTTATATAATATTATCACAGCGTAGGACTTTTCAAACGGAGAGTGCATTTACTAGGCTAGCACGCTGGATTGTAGGCCGCATCATCTTGCCATCGGGCGAGTCATCAGTCAGCGAGACGCTTTCATGATGAATAATACCTTTAGCTCTATTCAGAGAACTACACGTATCGTAAGAGTCAATTCTGCTAGATTAACGCATTCACAAATATAATAATATTAGGGGATATTGGAGATATTTCGTAATTTAAAAAATGACTGCTGTTCTTTCAATATCCTAGCGTTTTGTCTTTAGAGGACGACTGCCTTTAGCCTGCTAGTGCACCTTCTATGAGGTTTAGATATAAATAAGAATATACAAAAGAAGAAAAATGGTTATCTGCAATAAAATATATAACTTACTTCTTTAATCAAAAGCGTAAAACGGTCCCGACGTGGTTATAATGAATTCTGTTGTAGATAATAATTATGTACTCAAAAAACCGAAACCGTAACTGGTTTGTTGCTATCTGCGTCGCGTAACTGTTGGCAGGCCGCTACACCGCTTGTGGCATTAATTTTCGTCTTTTGTACATTTTACAGGGAAGTTGAAATAAAAATAAAATATTGGATGCATCACTAAGATTCAGAAAAAAATAAAAAGCAATTTAAATCATTGACAAAATTACTAATATAATACATAAATAGAGGAAGTCGTATTTAGAAAACAGAAGGAATAAAAGTATCTCCAGTTTTGTAGATCCATAACATATTCGCTTTTCATGAGTACACTCGCTGTTTACAATAACATCAATAAACTTTCTAGATTCCGTAGAAACCCTTGTGTACCTTGTTTGTTGATGTTTGAAAGAACGTAGCGTTTTCTTCAAGTGAACAAAAATATATAAAATTATTTCGTGTCGTACCTCTGGCATGTAGACTGTAATAATCAACATATCCTCATATATTCGTATACTTATAGTTGTTAATAGATCTGTTATTCGTCGAGTCCTAAAGAAAAAAAAGAGAATATCTATAGAAACATAGTACAATTCATAATAATATTATAATCGATTACCTTAGCAATAAATAACCACATCTATTTCGGCTTTTGGTTTATAAATGAAGTGCTGATAATTGTTCTTAAAAGTTAAAAATCATGTATCAGTTAGGTAGATTTTAAAATATCTAATATCTAACTAATGTGGGATTTGTGATGTGATCGTACTTGTGGTATCGCAGATAAAACATCTGAGATACCACAAGTACGATCAAGGCTATTTTGTGTGTAATAGTTAACAAACAACTGACTTTTCCTTCAAGTTTTTAACTCGTGCATATATCAGCATAAGAATAATGTAATTTTCGATTAACAAATTCATTATTATGAGCACCGATTTCAAGATTCATATAACGGTGTTATTTCAGTAACAGAGTAATATATAGATGTAGGATGACAGGCAAATTTAGGCAGCCAATATACGCGGTATCGAGTATAGTATCACTCCATCCATCAAAGATACGTCACGATCAAATTCCGCAAGATCTCGTGGAGTCCGAATTTAAAATTATTAGTTCTTCATTACCAGGCGATCCGAAGGCGTCTGTCTCGTTTCTGTTGATTTATACTATGTATATATTTTTATATTATATCTCTATATGTATATTTTATTTTTAGCTATTTCTGAGATATTTAAAAACGGAAATGGAGCCTAAATTTGATTTATACGCGCCGGGTTCTAATAATGAAAGCTATAAATTTTTCACGGCATACATATGTATTTTCAGGTCGACGTAGGTCGTAATGTTCTTGTATTCGCAAAAAGTGCGTGTAACCTTTTATCAATTTGCCGTGTAATCATTTGCATTGATTCTTATGCGACTTTTTATTGTTCCTACTGAACAAAGAATTCAATAATCTATACACATATTAATAAACCAGCTGCCTGTAAAATTACATTTTTATAGAACCAAAATATAACGTGAGCATTAGAAACGCTCCGATAGTTCGAACGTGTGGAAAAAATGGTCGATGAAAGAATGATAAAATAGACAAACAACACGAATGTTGATGGATGTGGATGTCGAGGCAGGAAAGGCGTTCCTACCTCGACGAAATAGGTCAGTAGCAGACCAATGGGGCTTAGAGTCTAGTGTTCGAAACCAGTGTCTGTGTATACAAAGACTACAGACGATGTACGACAGGTCTGTAAGGAAATATATATTAGGTTTTAGGTGCGTTCTGTTTACCCCGTTAGGCATTCTGCGTAATTGTGTAATAACAACAAAGTATGCAGATGGGCCATGAACGGCGGGTATCGTTGAGCGTTCACCAAATCGCTAATTTCCGTATAATATTTTTAGTTATTGCTTTTTTTCGGTTTACTAGATGGGAACACAAATGTGTCTATATCTGAGGGTAATTGTACCCTTGGTGTATGAGAAAAGGAATATCTTCCAGCATCTCTCAAGTCAATAGGAGTGAAGAAAATCCCAACGGAAAATGGTTAAACTTGGTATGTATTGTCTGAAGAAGTGCTTTATCTTTTTTTCTAAACCGTGTGAATCTGTGATAGAATCAAACAAGTGCATAAAAGTGTTCTATTGGCTATATTTGTAGGTCCCGTTCTAAATTGCAGCATTTGCAGGCCGTTAAGCTTCGCCGCTCTTAGCACTAACACTGTAAACTATTCGGATCTACAAATAGATAAACAACGTGGTCATAAAACCGTCTATTTATAATATC
>DWQT01002713.1:0-13640 GCA_018244895.1 Myscelus amystis hages | reverse complement strand
AAATCGGTTCAGCAGTTTTTGCGTGAAAGAGTAACAAACAAACATACAAACTTTCGCATTTATAATATTAATAGGATAAACATGCATACACGCCACCTGGTGGTAAGTGTTCGACGTTTATGGACGCCAGCCCCAAAGCGTACGCGACAAACAAACCCTTGAATACTGCAACCTACTCGTATTGCAATATTATTGTGACAAAAATCTGTTTTTCGTTTCCTTTGGATATGTAAAAACTATAGTTTCGATTATCGTATTTAAAAACTATAGTTGTTGTGTAAAAACTATAGTTTCGATTATCAATTTTACAGGGACACAAAAACTGGTGGGTTACGTTTTACAGATCTGGATTTTTACATAGTCGGTCTAATAGCACTTTCATATACAAAGACGATTCTTAATCCAATCTTGATGACAAGTAATACTCAAAGTACTGAGACAATCTCATTTCGAGCTCAGAGAAAAGACACTTTGTTTCTTCGCACCTTTTTGATCAAATATTCTTTGTCATGACAGAAGCTGCTACAGTTATTTTAAAGTTTGTCTACTACGTGCCAGATTTATATAATGTTGAGACTCAGGGAGTAATTATAAAAATGTTATAATCTTCCGAACAATTTTTTGTGTAAACCGATTGTTCGAAGCAAAGATTAGTATTAAGGAGGAAAATAAAAATGCTCATAATAGATTCATTTTCTAGTTTAAGCAACTGTTACCATAGATTGGATCTGTTCTATTTGATACTTACTATTCCTAATGCATGTGTGATATCATTTTAATACAAAATAATATATTAAGTGTGGCTGAATACTATGGATCGCGTCTTCAAGAAAACATTACGGACAGTAAATATTAAAGCAATGCGTACATCGGCTCCAACACATTCTTATCTTAAGAAATATTATTAATAAATATATAAATACACTGATTGTTATAGTTTCTGAATATATTACCTTTATTATGTTGACGCATAGATTTTATTGTTAACTTTTTTCTGCGGTTCGTTGCGATATCTTTTAATGTGAGTAGTTGGAGTTACGGTTACGATTCACCTTACTTCTAATAGATGAGGGTTCAAATCCTAGATATAACTTTTTTACATTAAGTGCAACAACAAACAAACCCGAACCTTAAACCGAACCCATAAAAGGACTATTATGCCTCAAGGACACTCAAAACAGTGTTAACATAATACAATTTTAAAAGACATTATTTAATCGTGTCGGAATCCATGAAAAAATCACCAAGGACTTATTTCATATTAGATAAAGCTTTTTATTCTCCGCTAAACAGACAAATCGGATTACGAGTGGATTAGCTTGTCGCTATAAATCTTATTACGAGATACTGTAAGCTTATTTGCATGATTTAAATTTGGATAGTAGAGTATAAGCAACGAGCACTTAGGCCAAATTGACTATGGAAGTACAAAATTGTGCGTAAATATACAGCTGGCAATCCTTATAAATTTTACACGCGAATTAAACAAGACAGACTGATTATCGTAATACAACACTATAATTCCATGAGTTATGGCTAAGACTCCTTTAATTTTGCAGAATTACAGAGTAATTTTAATTAACAACTGTTAAAGCTTACTCTGAGATAGATGGGCCTACTTGTATGTATGCTAATAAAGTATTGTGTTCAATATTTCCCGTCTTAATGATCATACCATAACTGTAAATGAATTATTAAGGCCTTATTTTTCAGTCATTCAGCCTGTATAACAAATATAAATATACTACGTCGGTAACTTAACATAAGCTGGAACTATTTTCCCGGTGTAAAAGTTATAATTTGCTGTATTAGGTTATCATACTAAACGCAATAATGGAAGGGCTGCTGCTTAGTAGTAGGTACAGAAGTACTTACTGCTATTGAATTTCGTTAATCGAACCTCATGAAATCCCTCCAGTAATAATATGGGTATAATATACGTATAATTCCTCCAAAACACATCTGAATGCATCACTAACAGCTTGTAAGTAGGTATATTATCTTGCGATTAGATAAGTGTTATTCTTATTGCAATTAAAAACACTAAAAAATATATAGTCTGTATTACAACATATGACAGTTTTTACGATTAAAACCTAGATTTCTTTTTTTTTCCTCGCCGTACCAAATTAACGTCGTGACCAGTTTCTTCAGGAGCAGGCTTGGTTTCCTCACAACAATTGTCGCAACATTTCAAATTAATACCGCCGTCTCTGTAGCAAATAAAAATAATGTTATTTTCCGTATAAACACTTTTCCAATTTAGTGTACAAGCATTCTTAAGAAACAATTGAATTCTAAATTTCATTTTAAAGTAAGATTGCCGTATATATTGGACAGATGGATAAAAAATGCCAGAAAAATATTTATCTCAAGTGCTGTACTATATGCAACTAATTCTCTAAAAATACTCAAGGCTAAACGATCAAATAAAATATCGAACTACATTGTCTAAGCAGTTATCATGAAAAGCCAGTTTAGTATTACTCTGTGAGTTTACAATTTTTTGATCATGTCATCGTAATTACATTTAGCACAGTGCTCATTAATTTAATGGTACTTTTTATACACCTCACTAAATACAGGTACATATTGATTGTTAGTCTTTCAACGCAGATGTCCCCCAAGAGTTTTCCCCAATTGTCAATCTTTTCTTTGTCCCGTTCAATTTGTCGATGTTCCGTTTTTAATATCGTCCTTCAATCTACCGCGCCGACCGCTTTTTAATACTTTTACTTAAAAAGTAATAAATTGCGATTCGTGGTGTGCAGTACGTCGTACATACCTACGTTAAATTCTTCTGAAATTAGTCGTATTTTAAAAAACCACCTACTAACAACAACCGCCCGCTTTAAAAAAGTGTAATTACCAACATGAGAGCGGTCTTTAGTGGCGACCTAATTTGAGACTTGTTTATAAGTGCCTGCCTTCGGAAAACGTCTAGGCTACACACGTAGTTACGTGATGTTTTTACTTGTAGTGAATAACGAGGCTTGCATGACACAGACGAAATGTCATGTTTCAGAACATCGGGCAAATTCCGTCGCTTTTCATAACCGTTTAATCTTTCATTGCTAAGTAAAGAGATAATTACTAAAAACTAAGAGCACACCTTAAAACACTGTAAGGTTAAATACGTTACCTTATTTATCATTATAAAGGGCATAAATAGCGTACTGATTTGAAATACCCCTGCATTAGTCCGATCCAACGCTGTTTATTCAATCATGTCAGAATAAAATCCAGACTTTACTAGATAGTGGTGTCGGATCTACGTCATACGGAACAAGCGGAGGAAATGAGAAAGGATATTATAGTTGTAGAGATGCCGATAAATGTCCAATAGACGGGTCTTGACGTCGCTTTTAACACGTTTACGACACCATAATATTACTACGATTCAGTTGAAATTTTTTAACGAAATATATTTTACCAGATTTTTTAATGAACAATGACATTCATCAATATTCCCTTTTATCGGAGTTCCGTTTCGCACAATAGTTTATAACCTCTGTAAATGTATATAGTTACCCCTACAACATCCTATGTAATACTATGGTATGGCCTAACAGATATTTATGTATGGATCTCTCTCTGCTTGGCTAAAATCGACAACGTTATAAATGAGCTTTATAAAACGAAACAAACTAAATACATAGTTTCAGTCTCCTGGGTTAAGATTTCTACTTAAGAGTGTACGTTGATAAATGTTTCTAGTATCGTAATGAGAATGTACATGTACCTACTGATCAGCTGCCACGTGTTCAATTTGTTTAAGTCAATTTATGTTCTTGTACAATAAATATGTACTCGTGTTTTCAAAGTTTCAGTTTAAAACAATATATTTTCAGTTTCTTCTTTCTACTTTTATTATTAAGCCAAGATAATTATTTATCATTCAAAAATATACTAACATTTATTTTAAATAAAACAGTTAAGTGAATGTCATTAACAGTCTTATTTTTCAATCAATTGTTATTTCGAATGATCTATTTATACGTAAATAAGACTGAAGGATTCATCATCGCAGAGCTCATACTGCTAAATCTAGTAATTTGAAATTCCTTTTATGCCGTAGACACCCACTTAAGAAGGATTTTTTGCTGCAACCCCCGATATGAAGTAAATACAGATTGAAAAATTGCTTGTAAAACCGCCAATTTTGAAAAAAGCACTCTGAAAACTGGGATTTAGCTTTTTGTTTAGAAATAAACAAATACAAGCTTCAATATTTTTGTTTTTGTAAAATCAAAACCGAAAGAGCGGTAAACAAAGGTTGAAAGTTTGTTTTAAAATCTGCGAATTCTGAAGCCTTGCAGCCTAGAATGTACCACGCTTATCTAGAAAGTGCTTATTCACTTTGTTTTAAATGAAAAAGAAATGTTTTTACACAAGTTAACACGCACACAAAATGCAAAAAATAATGTAATAGTGTTCTATTCATACGTTCAATTAAGAATGTACTTACGGCAAATTTTCGGCAATCCAAGAACAGAAGCAGTTCATTTTGATGCCAACGGCAACGTGTTCACCATCACACTCTACGCCGCCGACCGTCACCGCCAACAGATAGCCGTGGCGAACCGCTGGGGCCCCAGAGTCTTCCTGCAATATCATTCATAGCAGTCTATAAGCCTGGAGAAAAGAATCGCTTTGAAATACATATAATTTTTTTTTTGCGTTTTCGTAATAAAGATAGAAGAGGGTTATGTGGATAGTCTCATAGTCACTTTACCCGATAACTTTGTCCGATTTAAAGAAATAAAGATAGTATCAAAATCGATCTCATGCATAATCACGTCTGTTTACCGTGTGATTGGAATGAGTAAAGATACATGAAGGCATAAGGCGTTCCACGTGTGGTATCAGTTAGATATGTGTGTAGATACCAAAGCGAAAAATCTATATTTCGTAGCAGTTGCTCATTCCGACAGATGAATATTTAAAACATATGAATTGGGCCTTGCATTATGCTAGATGATATATTGAAACGATAATAACGATAAACGAAGGTGTAAATAAACTATCAGTGGCTTTTTCTCTAAAATATATCTGCAATAAGTAACATGCAAAGAAAACAGACACTTTTGTATACTTCATTTTCACAAATGAGGAGAGGAACAAAAGTATTGCTCACGTAAGTCGTTATGAAATAGCGCAAAGTACTACTTGATTCAATAAAGGAACACGACAAAGTTTGCAAAGACCACTCAAAACTGGAAAACAACAGAAACTTCTAACAACACATAGTGCCAAGGATATGAAAATCTGATAGAATCCGGACAATGAGGTACATAGTTTTTGTGTGCCCGTTTTATCTACAAGTATCTGAAACTTATGTAAGTGGTTGATTGTACATTTGTTTCTACCTATCGCATCGTTCGCCGTTTGTCTTTGATGTGTTTTAGGAATTGACATGTACTTTACTTCACCTCAGGATCTTTTGTGAACACACAGTGTTTTCGGGGAAGTCGAGGACCGACAAAGGACTTTAAATATCCTGAAATTTCAGAGATGCTCCAGGAAATTGATATATGTCGGCTGGAATGACTATGAAGATGTAGGTATCAGCATCTCTACCCGATGGCAAATAGCATTGAAGTACTGCGGGAGATCAGTCGAAGACATGTTGCTGGCCTTGGAGACTTTGCTTCACGAGAAGACATGAGCACTATAATAGTCGGTTGCCTTCAACCGTTCTTGAACAAGACTCCAGAAATGGTAGTGTAGCTTAGTTTTTTGTTTATTGAACTCGATACTTCATTGTTATTGTTTCAATAAAATTCTTACTGATTTTTAGAAAATACAGACTACTTAGCTGAACTTACTTAACCTATACGTATCCTTCAGCCAGAATGAGTTTTTAATAATACTCCGACTTCCTAAGTACCTTTGTAATTGGTAATAGGTTTAAAGGAAGTTTTACTTCTACTCTGTTAATATTAATTAGTCATTTTGGAATATAATATAATATAATAAATATATACTTTTAATAATTCACCTAGTATATGGTTGAGCGAAGTTTAACCAAACAACTATCTAGAACGATATCTAAGAAGTCCTACAGATTTACCGCGAATATTAAAAAAGTTTTAGGTGTTGAAGAGATTTTTTTTTATTTTTACATAAAAGGTAGAAGTTGGTATTAGCAGATTAAAAATATGGCAATAGCTGTGTACCTAACTCACGTTATAATTACATGTGCATTTGTAGGTTGTAAAAGGAAGAGAAATTTTATCATTTCATTGATTTTTATTATATGTCTTCAGTATAAGTACCTACATGATGAAAACTTGTCGTTTTTTTGCGATCTATAATAAAAGAGGACTAATTCGACATTTCGTTTTGTTTACCTCCGTGTACGTTCATTAAGTACCAAAGCATCCACTCCAGCATCATAACGAAGTAAGTTGGAGCTTTCGGAGTCGAGATTCAGGTTTTAGTGTCAAAGTTCTTAGCGTCTCATTACCCGCTGAAAGACTTAGAGTCGCGCCAACTCATGTTTTCAAGTCAGCTAACAGTTTCTTAGAAGTTTTAAAATAATATTTTTAATCGACATTCGGGAACTAACAAGTATCAAAATCAAAGACATACAGAGGGACATAATCACAGTATTGGAAGATGTTACTTGATAGTTACCCGAATTGGGGAAAGACGCCTATGTACATAGCTTTAAAAACCTTATAATATCAAATTTTGGGACTTGATTAACAAGTATTAATTTATTTTATATTTTGTGAATATTACAAATATTGAACAAGGTGTATTTAATGTTATAAGCATTTAGTACTAGTCAACTTTTGGGTTGTGAAAAATTCCTAGATTGTACAAAGAAGCACAAAGGAACAGAAAAGATGAGAAAGAGAAGCTGAAACTGAAAATTCGAAACCTAACTGATATCAAAGATAGATGATATTGGAAAATAATAAAACGAAACAGTTATACCTACATCAGTAATATAATGATCTTCGCTCGTGTAGCAGACGTGTTCGTTCAGGTTTCCTGTTGATTGTTAATGTTATTAGTATCTTAAGATGTCAGGAAACTAAATCAAATCACGACATGGTTTCCACGACGCAAACTTACTTAACTTAAATTTCTCAGGCATCATTTTCTCGACCAGTTCCTTACAAGCTTGCAAGTTGACAAATCTGAACGTCTGCACGTTTAGTTCATTTTTCTAAAATTACAAAACACACTTACTTCAAATATAGTAGAGTAATTACAAAATCAACAGAACTATTTTAACTATAAAAAAAATTATAATACAATAATCTTTAGTTAGTGATACGAATAATCTCTACTGCAGACCACAAATCCATATTATGTTTTAGTACAAGAGTTGGTTTGTTAGTTCAGAACAGATAATAATCACATATGTATGTATATTGAAAGCTATATAGATAGTAGTTAGAATTTGCTAATATTAGCGCCAATATGCACATAATACTATTTTTTTCAGACAGCGCTCTCTACCTTACATAGTAATATTGTGGCATATTATTATGATAAATCAACAATTTTGTATTGTTGTAAAATTAAATACAGCCTAATGTATCCATACATAACATCTGTTTGTTGATAATACTTCACCTTAGGTCCCATGTTCCGTCGCCAGTTTTTGAATATAGAATCCAAGAACACATTTTTAGACGGCACATCTTTACTTTGATACGCATAATCTTCGTTTTCACTTTGCTGTAACCGTTAAACTAAGATTTATAAATATATAAGGCAGTAACGAGAAAATGCGTGCTAAGTGAACTGTCCAAATGTCATTTATTTCTGCCGGCGATTTGCGATTTGTCGTGACCTTTATCTATGTTGCCTATCGGAACGATATAAAAGGTTTTCTAATTAGTGGCTCGTTGATCACGTGATAAATTAACGATTCTAATTACCATTTTAAGAGTTTCTTTTCTATATTGCCCGATCGTTATTAAGTGTAATTGGATTTTGTGGAATTTAGTTTAATTAATTTGATATTCTCTTTTTATCGTATTAAAATCACACGGAAATACGTATAAGAAATGTATACAGCAATCGCAAATCCTGCAAAACGTTGTTGTCAAGCTAAACAGGGTACATTTTCACACTCTGTGATTCGTGGAATACAGGTAATAAATCAAAGAGAGCATCATTAGCGACGAAAAAGTGCGCGGAGTCGTAACCGGCTCAATTGATACGGTGTGAATGATGATTGAAACTGACACAACCATCCAATTAGTCTCGTGTTCTTGTGTGGAGCCGAATCTCGTATAATATTTTACGTACACACGTGCAAATAAACATCTTTTAACAAAGTTCGTTTACGGTCACAATAAAATATAAACAGTACACAAAAGACGGGCCCAAATGAGACGATACTGTTATTTCACTGTTATATTAACTACTTCATAAAAGTTTAAAAAGAATCAATACCATATTTTTATAATTCAGAGTATTTGAGTTCGATTAAAGATAGCTTCTGAACAGCACGACTTAGTACCTTATTTATTCCAAAAACTGCTACTAAAAAGACTACACAAGGGATGGTACCCGTTTATCTTCGCCGTCTATTCTTATTTTCTTGGCCCTATATACAATAAAAAAGTCAAAGGCAACAGAATTTGTGCACACAATAATAACTGAAAGTGGACCTATTATACGTACAAGTTGTCAGCAAATTGTCAGTTTGTGTAATTTTTATTCCTGCATACGGCGTTGGGTAAAATTTTGTTAGAAATTGAGGAGGATAAACGGGACTCTACCGCTTTTAGCGTTCAACTAGTTGTGTAGCGGTCTAACTTCCAGTACTGCCATTTTATAGCTAATTTAATACGAACATTAACAGTTATTTGTTTCCAAATGCGAACGTTTTGTGACTTTGTGCCAATATAACTTGAACTAAAATTTCTGTAGGCGCGACTTTAAGGTATTTCTGTAGTCCTTTCGGAAGGAACTAACGGTTAGGAATCATTAATATGTATGCATATCCATGAGTGCTGTGAAATACATTAATGGTAATTGAAACTCTATTAAACGCTGTATAAAGCAGGTGGGAATATTCGGACGACATGGGGGTCCAGTGTTCATATAACGTAAGTATTTTTACAACTGTATCGAAGAGTCCTAACTCTAGTAACTAGTTAGAGATTTATTACGACTGCGCATAGACATTATTAAAAGGATGTCTTATCAAAAAGTTGCTACAAAATTCGTTTTTATTATTATTAAGTAATGGTACAGTTATGGTTACATATTCGCATACAATTATTTTTATGGAAAAGTTCATTATTTTGCGCAGAGAATTTAAAATTTCGTTGCGGTAAAATTAATTTATAATTTTCGTTTTGCTGTGGTTGCCACCTGTTAATGCTGCAGAATTAACAGACAGAACAATGACGTTACATACGACGATTTATTCCATGCGGATATATTTATTTTACTACTTTCTATTGTAGTTAATATTTATGTAATTAATTAAGGATTTTGTAATTAATTTTTCGATTTCGTAACAATTATGTCACACATACATATTTCGCGCATAAATATTAAGCAAATAATGAAACATCAAAACATTGGCGTAAGCTTTTTTATAACACACCTAAGTCTAGTCCTTTAACTAATTAAAGGTCATTAAATAAAAACAATGAATCATAAAAAATATTGAAACTGCCGCCATTGTAGAATAGATACTCTAGTGATCTCGCAGATTTAATACGTCGAAGATAATTAATCAGTAAACTGTATACTCAAATTAATAAATGGCAAACGTAGGAAAGAGATGGAGAATGAATGTGCAAGTGAATAAAAAGCATATAAAATCCTCACTGCACTTGTATCCTCATTCGATGATTTATCAGCTTTATTTCTAGACTCGGTAGTTGTGGTAGGTTCTCTCCGGGATCGTGTCCTATGACGTTCAGCATTCCTCGCTTTCTTTTGTTTATTCATACTTGTTTTTTGTTTTACGGGTTGTCTTGAATTTGTTCTTTGGGGCTTATCTGATATCGGCGTCTGAAAATATTACTGTTTTGTATATTATATTAGTAAATAAAAATTATATTATATTGCAGTAGTAATAGGGAAGGTTATCGGATGGTAAGTTGCCTAAGAGTAGATAAAAATGAAGTGCTAGTGTTTCACACGTTGGACTGCCGATCTTAATTCCAGGAGTATCACTCTGAAATGTTTGAGTTCTGTCGAATCTTACTTCATCAGCGCGGTAGACTTTGGCCTTGAGATTTTGCAGTACGGTATGTCTGTATTCAACAATAGAATAACGTAGAGTTGAAAAGTGATATACATGTACATATGTGTATAATAATATTAAAGTGTAAACTTAATAACCGTTTCTTCCTCATTACTCGTTTCTAATGATGCTGCCAGTTCCGTTTGTTGATTTGATCGTTTTTTCCAGTAAGCATTGTTTTGAAACTGTAAAAGAAGTTTTGTGTTAATTTTTTACTTCGTGGAATTAGGATGCACCGGTAATACACTAAGTGTTTAATACAATGAATAATCACGATCCAGTTAGGTTTGGTTTTAAAGCGATGTGGTGGACCAACGAAATTACTAAACGGGATGGCGAGAGATAGGTATCTCGTCTTTAACGTAATACAATTGAAATTCGTGGCATACCAAATGCATTCAATAAAAAACACGTAAACGGTTTTAGTTAATTTATTTACCGTTCTAATTAAATGGTGATCTGTTCGCTTTTTATAAATTAGTTGTGGTATTTAAAATAAATCCTTAAAGTTCTATTGCTAAGAGGATGAATTATAAGTCATAAACTCACTGGCTTCCAGTTTGAATCAGTTATAGAAACATGACGTTCTTATCACGCGCACGAATACAATTATAATTCAACTGCTTATAATTCTATTCACTGGCTGGACTGTGTTATTTCAGGCGGTATTATTAGAAGCCGGCTTAACTCTCTCTCATATTCAATTAAACGAACGTACATAACCAACATTGGCTGTATTAATTTTGATTTTACTTTTGATTTGCTTAATCTTCATTTTTTTAATATAGTTAGAATTAACTAGGTTGCACAAGGGGGACATAATTCCCTGAGGCATTCTCTACAATTCGATCCAGGATGATGTTGGGAATAAATAGATAAACAGTGAGACGAGATAATGTACAGTAACATATTATAGATTCCGGTTTCAAAATACTTCACTGTTCACAATACTTATAATTTTAAAAGCCAAATGATTGTTCAGATATTGTCCAAAGCGCATGAATGAAGAAATAATCACATAACTAATAAAATTTAACTCGTGTGAGTATTAGAAAGAACGCCAAATCAACTCGTTTTTCCATTAGGCGAATAGCCCAGTAAACATTACAACAATATATATTTGAAAATAGAAATGGATTATTAAAATTAATCAACTTTAATAATCCATTTCTATTTACCGTATACCATATAATATAATAGACTAGCATATTATCAACATTCCACATATAACTACTTCGTATCTCTAAAAATACTGGCATTATCTATATAATACCGGTAAGTGGCGTTTCTATATTTATATTTTCAATGTTTTAATTTGTTTCAACTTACTTGATTCTCAGCGTTGCCCCAACTCAAAACAGTAACATTTGTGTGATAAGGTGTAGATACTTTTTCTCCAGCGAGTGGCATGATGGTTCCAGGCTTGTCTGACATCATTCCGGCAAAGGTGTAGACTAAAGCGATGTCTGCCGTCCACCCTTTATACATTGGATGGTTCACGACTCTCTCAATGGGCAGATACTGCTCGTAGCCCGCTTCAAACATCTTTTTACTTCCTATGACTACGAAAGAAGCGGTCAACTCGGGCCAAACAGATTTATCGAAACGTTGACTACTGAAATTTAAGAAAAAGTGTCTTTCAAAACAGCACCGTTAGTTTCACCGTCAGTCAGTTAAAGAACAATATTATTTATCAGAGAAAATCAGTAACTTTTATTAAAATTTCTAAAATTAAAATTGACAATAGTAACATAGACACAACAGATAGGTCAGAAAAGAAATATTAATAGTACGAGTATATTAAATATGTACTGATCTGATCAGTAATACCAACAAACAGTGCCCCGCCGTGATCACCACGTTGTCGTGGATGATTGTCCCAGTACACGTCCTCGTGGTGCCGTCTGAGAAAAGTATACTGAAAGAGAATTAACAAAGGTCACTATTACCATGTCAATATGAACTGTGTAACTTTATTACAGTGCGATGAGATACATTTCAATACACCAACTTTACATGTTTCCCACGTTAACAAGCCTAATAAGAAAATCTAGTTGCAACTGGATATCGACGAGATCAGTTATAAAAACTTTTGTTACACTCTCAGGACAATGAAACGGATATATTAACTAACGGGAAATAGATAACGGCTATGTGTATTCTGGTATCACAGTAAATGTTCATATCGCAGACAAAATAATCTAGTTTTGACGTTTTGATCCAATTAAATAGACTATAATAGGAAAATGCAAAAATATCTTACTCGATTAATGCCACAAAAGTGTGATTAGACATATTCCACACTCTATTATTTTCGCCATCCTGCTCCAAGGATTTTTCCAGACGCAAATCATCATCCAAACCTGGAAATATGTAAATGTGTAGATTCTTTAAGCAGCTCTATCAATTGAATTATAATTTTGTTATTACTGGCGTTCCGGTTTTATATCCATAACAAATACTGAAAACAAAATATAATTATATTAGTATTTCCACAAATGACTATATATTGATGAATACTAAATATCTATTAACACATCTTTACAATACGATAATAATGTTAGAATAAATAAGAAATCTTATAGTACGTTAAGAATTAAAGCTATACATATATTATATAGAGAAATAAAACTATACATATTTAATCCTTAGCCAGAAATAACGAGCCATTGACAAGTGATAGGCAATAAACGGAGGGTTTGATGAGATGACAACATACGAACCGGAAAAGTGATCGCTTTGTTGAGAGAGAACGTAATAATATTGGTTCTCTAAAATGACACTGGCCACCATGAATACGACATTTAAAATTAGTTTCATTTCTATAAAAAGAAACAATTTCCTCTAAATCCATTTACTATCGCGAGTCAAATATGCAACTCATGTGGTTCCTAGAATATTACCATCGGCACAAAAGTAATTACGTTCTGCTCATGTTATCGTCAGTATGGTTTATTACTTCAGAATTTTCTATTCGAATACCTTTTTTGAGTAAGTGTACATATTTTGTTCCTATATATGTATGTAGTTTAGTTGATTCATAAAATTAAAAGTACGGGTAAGTCTTTTAATAAAGAACGAGCAGTCATTTCAATAAAAAATATTGCGCTCGTACCAAATTTTATTTTATTTTATTGGAAGCGGCATTGGTCTTGTTCCAATAAGAATTTGAATTTATAATAACCTCTGCAATCTTCTATCTGAGATTATCTTTCTGGGACATACAACCTTATTCTATAAATATTATGCGATTGACATTCAGACGAAATGTACATATTTTGTCAGTTCTTTTTACGAAATACAGCAATGCGGGGGGCTGTCCACTAATGTTAAGGCCGGTTCAGACTACGACACTATACACCGTACACTCAGTGTATACATCGAATGTATCTGTGTGAACACGAGT
>DWQT01002712.1:0-13640 GCA_018244895.1 Myscelus amystis hages | reverse complement strand
TGCAGTGTATATGCAAAATGTTAAACGTGACGGAAACTTGTCAACTACACTAAACACTTGAACGCAACGTGTTCACATAGCGGTTGATGCGACAATAAATATTGTGTCGCAATAAATTTACCAATTACAGACACTCGTATCACACAGAGACATTCGATGTGTACACTGAGTGTACGTTGTATAGTGTCGTAGTCTGAACCGGCCTTTACATTTCAGACTCAATGTGTGTGTCTCAATTGTGGCGAGTATAAAAGTCGATAAAAGCACAAAGACTCCATACACTACGTTACAAGAATGCAAACGGAATTCCTTAAGATTGTTTTGTGTAAGTAGAACAAGTAATTTTGAAGCAAGTCTCAGCCGTAAATAAATCGAAATACAATACCTAAACGTCCGTAGAGAAATGCATTTAACAGTTTTAGGTATATATCTAACATGTTGTTTTAACATTCATATATGACATAACATGAATATAAATAGTACAACGTATGTATTTATGTATGTATACCCATTCACATAGAAGTACACCACAATATGCACGAGGTATGTGAAAAGAAAAAATCCATGAAATGCAAGCGCTGGAAGAGCAAAGCGAATGTGCTAAGTTCGTCGCATTTTAAATGCCTTTATAATCAAGGTAAATATGCTCAGTGGAGCATGAGTTTAGGTATAAAAAATGCTGTCGGTCTCTGAATTCGAAATAAAACTTTGTATCTTAAGTTCGTATGGGTTTTTTTATTTACATGTTGATAAAACCTAAACATTCATTTTAGATTTGTCACTGTCAGTCAGATTGGAGCGAAAGGCCATCAATCACAATGCTGGATTCGAAATTAGAAAACATTTATTTCGGCTAATACTATTAACATCTACAAACAACTGTATACATTCAAACGATAAATTTGAAGAGCAAAAACATTGATTATTGTCGCAAGTGTAAAAATTGTCTATGAAAAACCCGCGAAGGACTATACCCACTAACTTTCAATGGTCAATTTAGGGTTTATTTTTGCCATATTTTATCTATGGTCCCGTAACAGAACACAGTGTTGTGTATCCACAAGTAATGCCTAGTCATAAGTAAAACCTTAAGTACCTACGATTTACAAGTATTTTATAACGTACTAACCTGTGTAGTCATTGTTGTACCCACATTGCTTTATCTACAAACGGGAGTACAAAATCAATTAGCTGCTAGCGAGGATACAGAAAAGCAACATAGTAGTTTAAGGAATAGGGTTGTGGAAGCAAATGTGTCTCGCATTGGGGTCTTTCTGTTAATTTTTGAAATCTGTAGGTGTTATAGTTTATTCGCGTAAATATTTAAAGGATTATTAATATAATAAAACAAATTTCGCGTTTGTTACATTTTTGTTCAAAAGTCGCTAAAGTGGTTTTTTTTGTAAATACGAAATATTAAATGGAATAGATACTAATTTTTACACGTTTCCTAAGTTAATTAAGTCACTTTTCATCGAGCAGCCCTGAACTTTCGAAACAATCAATAAACTATTATTGTAAGTTACCACCTATAAAGCTTGCGTACCGATTTATTTGCCACTATCTGCTTCGTGCATCCAACAAATACAAACAAGTTAAACTAGACCTTACAGAATACGTTCCGTCCTCCGGGCTCGGGCGGTGTATGGCGGTCGCGAGGGGAGCAGCGGCTCAGATTAAACTGGGTGTTTATCTTAGCTAGAACAATGAGGTTCAGGTTGATTGCACTTGACTATGAATAGTGTGCAAGTTCGCTCTACGCCTTGTACTTCCGCAACTTATATCACGCGATCGAAGGGTTTAATGGCCTCATTGGAAACAATCCAACGAAATAAATATTCACCGTGGTAAAGGGAATATTCATAAGGAATCCCAGCTCATTAAAAGTATTACCAATCAATGGAGTTCTTCTGGAAGAATTCTTCGAAACCACAATGAATATTCAATCAAGATAAAGGAACAAGGAAACAGCTTCGTATCATTTACATTCACTCAGCAAAATTGACTCTCTTGACGCAAAGAAAATGTAACCAGCTCCCAAATGGTCCTTGGCGGATAAAAGCGTAATAACAAATTGTTTAGGAGGTCCGTTAGATAAAATGACGTTCATTAACATTTCGCCCGAGTCCATTACACAAACGTGCATCCATTGTGTTACCGTAGAAAATACAGCTAGTTGTGTGTTTGCGAAAGTTGGAAAATTATCTGACCACGAGCACCAACACCATTACGTAGATAAATAGATGCTATTACTGCGCTATATCGGACCGGTACTCGGTACCGTCGGATCTTCCGGGCCCCGACGACCTAACGGCACCAACTTTGCTCTGGAGACGACAACTTACAGTTAGTCCCATATACTCTGCCCTTCACCTGGGAAAGGATTTATTAACACAGACATGTTGATCTGGGTTATTTTCGAACAGAACGAAGTACATTGAAACATCAGCATGCGTCTTTACGCTATATTCATCATATTTACGAGAATCTTAAATAACGCTATTTCAAAATAGACTGAGAGAGACAAAGATAAAAAAAGTTGTTTCTACATACATACATAACCATCATGCCAGGTCCCTAACGGGGTAGGCAGGAAGCACCGAGTGTCAAATATTAAAGTTTTTTGTATTGGTTAGAAATAAGTAACTACATAGCACACACAGAAATTATAACACGCACACACAGCAATTTCAATTTTATTTACATACAATAGTGTACAATAACATTGAATGTACAAATCTTTTTTTGATAGTTTTAATGAAATGCTTAGAACGTTACCCGCACAAGGCTTTACACAAGACAATTTCAGTTGTCTTCAATTCAAAGTCTATGCCTATAACAGTAACGTAGATATTTATCATAATAAAACACTTTGAATCTATTTAAATGGCAAGTCCTCGGTATAACAGTTAGACCTATAAACCGAGCCCTTCATCAGAATACGGGAACTAAACGATTCTGATTAGGAATGCTGTTGAGACATGTTGGTCTACATTCGGTTACAGTGTAAGAAGGAATCGATTATAGGAAAGTGGATAAACCGCTTCTTATACAGCAACATAGATCCATTTGAAAGAGTTTATATCAACGATAAATATAATCAATTTATCTACATGTATACATGTATTAAAAATATTTACAGGTAGGTATAACAAATCTAGGCCCTGATTGATAGAATGTCGACGAATATGAAAATTCACTTTTAAAACGAGTAAAATAAAAGATGTTCGGATGAAAATTCCCTTCCTTTTATCCATGCATTCTCAAAAATCCCATAAGATGAAGTCGTGGAAAGATTTTTTGTATATTATATAATTTGTAATTGCTGTTTTTTAATCCAATGATTTGTAGATGTAGATACCAATTTCTTATAATATTTTAAGAGGTTACGTTAAAGGTCGACATGTTGATAGATTACATTAGAGGTTAGGACTTTAAGAGATCACATAGGAGTTAACATTTGAATAACAATGGAATCTCCATTACAGATTAACATTTTGAGAGGTTACATTAGGGGTTAACATTTTACAGATGTAATCTCTCTAGATATAATCTCTCTTTAGAAATAAACATTTTAAGAGGTTATTATTTCAATCTATTAACGTGAAATGATTCCGAAAGTTCAAGATCATTATTTTTGGATAGCTTTGGATCACTTTATCATTTTATATCATTATATATCCTTATCATTTTCCTACATTCATTCGTCTCATATATTCATTCATTCGTCTATTTCGTCTTTAAGTTTCTTGTTGAAACCGCATACTCTCTCATAGAAACACAAAACCGTGATAGTTCTGACTTATCACCATAGAATTAGACAACAAACGGACACGAGTTCGCCCAAGTTTGCCTCACCATAACGGTAAAGCATTCCCTTCTAGGTTCAAGTACACAATAAGACCGCAGTGTGCTGCGGCCCGCGAATTACCATAAGCGTTCGCCGGTACGCAGTTTGTTACCAGTAACGAGGAAATTGTACGCCGTGGAAGATAACTGCACCTACAAGATCCTAGAATTATAGTTTCTTGCTCTAATTGTTTTGAAACTAGAAATCGTACCTTTATTATGTGCTATTTAGGTTTAAAGAAAATTCTCAAGAAAGATAAATCAAAAACGAGAACAGAGTTTACATTTAATATACAATTTTATATTTATTTATAATCTTGTATATCTATCGCAAATTGTCTAATGGTATTAAAATCAGCTTTTATTAACAAGTTTAATAAACGTTGCATAGAATGAGATTTAAGAATCTTTTCGTTAGCTAATGAGAAATGTATTTATGTAAGCAGTTGCTTTGTTGTGCAACTCGTGCCCTTTGTTCTGTAACATTCATCTGTTATTGTTGGAAATATGTTTTACCCGTAATTAACGCTTAAAAGTAACAAATATTTTACTGAGGCCTGCTATAAATCGTATCGATAACATGTTTATTTGGCATCCAATTCCACATTAATTTCTTCAGAGCAGACAAAAGTGATGTTCCTTATGCCGGCCATATAGCGAGTGTCCGGGCGTTTATCTTGTCACTCCCTGTGTCCATCTCACGAATAACGGTACACTTGACCTACTTTAGGGCTTAGAAGGCTCAGGGACGGTTTAATTATGAAATTATGTGGCTAGTTATCTGCTATTGGTCGATCCTCTGCATTTAGTGCTCTATTCCACGACAGTTATCCATTAATAATAAACAAATCCCAGGAATCCCTGTTTTAAAGCTTTTAAATGTCAACTTGAAAAACTAATTTCGTTTCCAATATTTATATTTGGTTATGTTTAGTGATCAAGTTGAAAACCTATTTAGTACTTACTTTCGTACGAGTTTTGCATAATTAATTATTCCTTCACCGATCCGCATTGAATCTTCGTGATGGAGAATACACGTGCCAGTGTTTGCAACGGTGGCATTTTAAATTTTATTTTTTACCGTGTTAATAAGACATAATCCTCAAATTATTAGGAGTTCCAAAATAATTTACCCAAAATCCCTAATACAGATAAGAAAAATAGATAAAGTACTTAGGCATATAAATAATTGTTGTGGTTTAAAAAAAATAGATTATTTAATAGCATTAAGTCACCAACGGACTTGAACAAAGTCATGGGCAGCTAATGGTTGATGTAATAAGGTACGGAGGCACATCAAAACAACAAATCATCGTCCATCGATGCGGTCACGGTCAAATAACGGTCAGACGTGAGCACGCCCTAGAAAGGGCCCGACAATCTTTACTTATCTTTGGGCCGCTTTGAATACACATTACGGCATCCTGTATCGTTGATATAAGTTAATTAGGCAACAAAAGTGTTCCTGATGCCACGACTAAAGTTAATAAGCTCGTCTATAATGGAAAAAACGTAATTTATTTCTGACGCTATGTAATAATGTAACATGTATAATTTTAAGTGGTCATTAACGTTTCGCAACACATATATTTGTAAAATTACAAATAAGATAAACAAAATTAAACTGTAGTGATTCATACCAAACATTACTTGTCATGTTTCCGTTAAATATATTCACGAGCTACTAATTTAAATTTAACAACTCATGTGACCAAGAAAAGTCGCACGAAACTCGCACAAAATATTAACCTTAATTTACCTAATTTATGTCGACTTTTTGTCGTAAACCGAATCGTACAAAAGTTATTCAGTCATTGCTTTCACGCAAAAAAAGTCGACCATTACATTTGATAAGACTTTTACAAAATGAATATCGTGGTAAATCACCGTGAAAATTTCACTTTACGTATGATTACTGCAGTAGGCATATTAGTGAAATGCAGAGTGTAATACAAACGCTAAGCGAATAAAGTTTACAGATAAAGGCTGCCATTTCTAAGACTAGTGTGCTAACTAGAATTAAGCTATATTACTTACCGGACACGTTTTTTGTGGAAACACACCCTCAACCTTTCTCAGGAGACATAAGTTTCTCTCTTACATTTTGATATATTTTTAAAGGGTAAGGAAATTTAGATCTTAATATTAGACACCAGCCTGAACCTATCATTTCAGCAGATACCTGGGTCGCAACCTAACTCCTCTGTTTGTTATAAACATTAACAGTTACCCTGATTATCCACTACAAATGATTATCCCTTTATTGGTTCTAATGTTTGATGCAAGAGAAATAGAAGTTAACGAGAGAAATGATTTCACAGCTTTCACAAACTAATTCAAGGTTCTCTAGGTCACAGGCTCAAGAGGTCAACACGAAGTATTCATACAAATCGATCCTGTGCAACCTTATATAGGAAGGCACTACTGGTTTGTAACCAGTAAATAAGGTCCCTTGAACATATGTACTAACACGTACTAATCATAAATTCTCTAGTTTTTCTTTAGGAGACAAAAATAATTAGAACGATCAGAAAAAAATGATCTTATCAGTGTACAAAATATTGTTTTAATAAACGCACCAATCCTGTTCTAAAAGAACGATGTTTAGAAAAAAAAGCAATTGTTCAATTCGTTACTTTCTTCCATTCTATTTTTGAATCTTGGCCATCCCTCATTATTATGAAGACCCAGTGACACTACAGCGGCAGCCTGAGCAGACGTTTGATACGTGATAAGACTATCGAAGTATATGTATGTGTGCGATGTAGCGGGACTGGAACCGTTGCTATTTTAAACTTTTCTTTCCATAAATCATATCGTCAAAAATTTTACACGTTGACATTCATTATGGAGATTTGCACTTTACAAGCCCAATAAACGAGTATAATATATACCGACAGTGTACCGTTATTTTAACGGTATTAAATGAAAATTTAAGTAACACTGTTGTCATATTTTAATTACCAAATATTAAGACCTCATTTTTTAGATGGCAATTATTACTTAATTATTCTTAAGTGTGTCATTATATTGTGATTTAATGAATTATCCGACGACTTATCTACTTATTACGGTACTATTACGGTAAGCAGGATATAAACTACGAATATATGTTAAAAAATGCATATTTATATAACTAATTTTGCAGATAGATTAAGCATTAATTATTAAAGCAATATTTGTGGTCAGTGAGAATCAAACCTATAACCCTCTCTGAACAGTCGGCTTGATTAACCACTTGGTCATCAGGCAAATGAAAAGGTCTGCGCTTTACAACGAGGCAGTCGAACGTGTGCCGCACGCCGATAATGAATCGGTTTTAATTATGGAATTAAAATCATATACCGTTATTGTAATTACATTTTAATCTCCAAAATATTAATTAGCTCATATAAGTTTTTTTATTTATTACATTCCTAATCGCTATACATCAAGTTAACTAACATTCTATCAGACTTCTTAACAATTTGTCGCTAGTCGTTTTTACATTTTACAGACAAATCGCACTTTACACTTATTTTAAGGTCATTTACATGAGTAGACCTCTCATAATAAAGTTTTGGTCGTATTTTCGATATTGTGTTATTTATAACCAGCCAGTATTTCGTAGCGCATCGTGGGAATGATTCATTGACGCGTAGCTAAATGGCTAATATTTATTTTAGTCGTAGTTAGCAAGGCCCCAGTTAGATAACAATCGCACGAGGCGAGAGTGAAAGCGTTCCGCCGGATTCACATGTGATCTGTCTCTTCTGTTGCGTCAGCGGCTCGTGGGCCTGGCCATCTCCAATTTATTACACCGGCACCACGCTTTGTTCGTGTAGGTACTGAAACTAAAACAAATATAAGCCTTTTGTTATGTGAAGATCGTGTGTTTGACATCGGTAACTAACCTCTAGAAGACCTCTATGAATGGTGTAGTTAGTGTTAGTTCATTTGGTATTAATAAGAATTGGTCTTCGTCTTAAATACAAAATGATTACATGTTCTTAGCGATACAGTTTCAATAAAAATATTGAAGAAAACTGCTGTCTTTCTTATGCCACCTTTTTATCTTTAAGCATTGTGTAGTTATTGCGATTGCATCCGTCTCGTACCGATAATACCCGTTTGCTATTAACTTTATAAAGTATTATATAATTCTTTATAACTCTACTCACTCCTTATTGGAGTAGATATTGTGAGTAATAAATAGTGTATGATGTGTTATTATGAATTAAGTTCCAACTTCTTTCAAAATGCACACAAACAATTTCTTAATTATTTCTAGATGTTGAAGATACTTGATTCAACGCATGATGAAAAACCATAATCAGTTATGAACATCGTAACTAAAATTTTCAGTATAATTCAGTAAATCTGATGTAATTTAACAATAATTAACAACGCATATTACGTGCTATGCTACAAAAGTAAGTCATTAACCTTGCTAGCGAATATATATAGCAGCAAAAAATCAAGATAATGGGTTGAATATAAAGACCTCGAGGCGAGTTCTTGTCCAGAGAATAACGATCGCGCTGAAAGATTTATTCCCGACTTCGCAATGCAATAAATACCTGTTCAAAAAACAATGGAAAGAGAAACACCGAGACATAGGTACAATTTAAACGTTCCTATTATTAGCAGCACAACAATATTTTATCCAAACACAGCATTTCTCTTTAATATATTAAATGCCTTATGGCGCTATAGGACCATAGCGCTAGGTATGTCGTAGGCATTATCTAATATCTTCTGTAGGATAGACCTAAGTGATATTACCTAAGTACGTTCTGCTAGAATTCTATCTATTACGACACTAAAAACTTTATAACAGTCAATAAAAATCATGACCTGATTACCAAGAGTTCGCTTTATTAAACGTTGAATACACACTAATCACGTCCTTTATTCACAGCGTCTGAACCAACAGAGATTTATTGATCTGATTCAAAACGTGATTCCTCGTCGAAGAAAGGCTGACTTTTTCACCAGCTGTTTATTTAACCTTTTAAGCACGTTATCCAATTGATGATGTAATACCAATGTAGTTTGATAGAAATTTGTTTGATCATCATGAGACGTGTAGGAAAATGTCGGTGTTCACTCGTTTCTCAACCTTTTTTGAACTCTTAACGTGCTCATTTCAAAGGAATTTTAAAGGTCTCGTTATCTAAATATTTGTAATAGTTCGAAATTGTTGATGAAGAGATTAACACTGAATAAGATTTAATAAATTCGACTGGACAGTTGTAAAAGTATATACAACGGCTCATCATAAAATCGGATTGGATACATAATGAATGAATTCGTAAGCTTACATTTTATTGCTGATTTTATCTACACTACATTTCGAATTCCAGCGCAAGTTGCCGGTAAAACAGGTGGCAGCGGAAGTTGATGTGACTGAACATTACCTTCCTACTTATCATAGAACCTCTGCTTATGTTAACTAAGCCCTGTCAATAACCCCACGTTTATGCTAACCGGATGAAAGGGAGAACATGTTGAGAAATTTTAATGGTCTTATATACAATACACGTAATGTTTACTTACTGTTCTGTTTCAATCTTGCAGCACCTATCTAAGAAGTAATGGTTGATGTACGTGACCAGCGTTGAAAGTATCGACCCACTGACCACAATAACATTAGTGATAATGTTATAATTTCTTGAATTGCTTTCTTTTTAGTGTTCGCTTCACAAAGCTTCCACATAGATCGCCCATAGCAAGTTGTCTGAGCAACTTCAGTGCTTGGTTTTATGACTTATGGTGTGTGAATATATACAGCACAGAGAGGCTTCAGCTAAACGAGTTGGAGTGAGGAGCGAGGTGTAAGCAAGTACCGCTGCGTTTTGCGGTTGCGGATATGATTGTTCCGTGTGAACTTGTGTGATAACTTGCATACTCACACGTTAACAATATCATTTTCGCATTTCGCGGACATGTGTATCATTTGTGAAAGGTCCGTTTTTAATTTAATTTTTGAAGCCAAACAGAGTAGCGACAGAATATTTTTATCGTTTATTTTATTGTTTTCTTGTGTATGGATTATTAAAAACTCACTGCACTCGGCACTGGATGATAATTCGGCACCGTTTTTTACGATAATGAAATCGTGATTACAGTTTGGTATTACAGAATTATTATCTTCCACAAATGTGTGGGTGTTTTGCTGTTTGATTTCGTAATTCAAACGTACATACATACTTTAATGTTACGTTCACGTTAATATGAACGTTGTTTTTAATGACGTATTGCACGGTAATTTCACGGTCATTTGTCTAGTAGAGCGTGCAAATTCAGGGCAGCCTTCTAATCCGCAGTGCTGATGTTACCACTTGTCCCAAGTGGCAAGGCCGTCACGTCGCGTTGCTCGTTATCGCGGTAACGGAACCCATGTAACTGTTCTAGAATGTTCACGGCGCTCGAACCGCTCGCCCTGTTTATAGGACCACACCATCGCACCACGACTCGATCGCCCAAATACGAGGTTACTGGGATATGAGACAGTTTTAGTTGGGTAAGTGTCCGCGACCAGTTCAAACTCGGAACATGTTTTTTGTCGCTCACTGCTATTACAACCGGTAAAGACAGTTTTCATGATTATAAATAAACAAGGTTTTTGTATATGATGTCGCTGGCCGCGATGTCGGTGGGAAATAATTCCATGTAAAACCAGTGAAACGTATTTTCATATCGGCAAAGTTTAGGTATATTATTTTTAACAGTAATACTACACTTGTATAGCATGTTGACATCATTAGACTAGACTCTTGATTTATTGTTTGGAGAATCTGAGTCCTAATCGACGGTTGTATATAATAGCATGTATCTTTGTATATACGTATGTTTATCAGCTGTCCGGTTCCCATAACCCGGGTATTCGATTCTTTTTATTTGGAATCAGAGGGCCGTGTGCGTTATGTCCCAAATATTTTTTTTATTATCATATGTGTACAGCTTCTTTTAGTACCTACATTCTATAGCTGCAACTCTATCATTATCAAAACGGTTGTTAGATATATATCTTATACGACGCCATGTTATGTTAGTATTATAATTAATATGTTATAGTTGGGATTAACGGAATAAACCAAAGCTACCCTCCAATCCGATAATTCTCCGATAACGACATGATAAGACACATGCGTGTATAATGCTTAGTTTTTATGCCTTGTATTATCTACATACCTATATGCAGTTCCGGAATGATGTATGAGAGACATTTCTCTTTACCATTTTAAAACGGTAAATGGTACCTAATATTATAAAAAAAAAGTATAAAATGAAATAAACTCGCGTCTTATTTAATGAAATAATCTTTAAAAATAATCGTAAAATGAAATAATCTTTATCTCATTGAATCATAACACCATTTATTTTACACATCAAATAATATTACACATAAGCACATTGCGTAAAAGCTTTTTGCGATTATGTAATTAATTAAACATAAATGGTAATAGTATTGATGCAATTTAAAAAGTGTAAATTAACATAATAATTACTTATACATTAATATCCGTGCTGCAATACAATGGCGCAACGAAAGTAGACCTTCAAATAGTACCTAAATAATTACATAATACGTACAAAAGCACGCAAAATTAAATTTTAACGCTCAAGAAAACTGTTTCTGTTTGCAGAATGATAACTATGTAAGTTTATACAAAGGAATTTTAACGTTATTATGGCAACACATGTTAGTAGACAATTCACAATTGGAATCTCTTGAACAATCTCTCCCGACATGTCGGATGTCGACAAGTAAACCATTCCTTGGCAATTGCAACAAAAAGGTGAAACTCATCGGTTGTTATAATCGCTATTGGTACGAGGTACAGGAATCCTAGAAACAATGATGTGAGAAACTGCGCATTGAACGCTACGCCGATAAGGGTGGGAAAAAGATTGTCAAGTTTAGTATAATTGTTACGCTTGAATAATTCGTACGATGTAATTTTTAATAGCAATAAGATGTTATGTAAATTGAAAGGTAATAGAATGTTTCGTATCGGGTTGGACGGCGGAAGCGTATTACCTACCTACTATCGACATTAGAATAACTTAGGCCAAGTATTTAAATATCTTGTAGCCAGGGTACATATTTGTATGCAGGTGATAAAGAAATCATTAACATTATTGGATCAGGAAAATAATTTTCTAATTTCACCAAAACCCTTCATTCCCTCGGTTTAGGAATCATGCGGTTGAATAAGGAATATTATTCTACACAATACCTATATCATTTTAACATTAACAAAATACTACGATTTGAATTCTAAATTCGTACCTATATTATTATGAACCCTTTTACAATTCCAGTGTTGGATACGAGCGTTGAGTCTTCTTGGAAAGCTTGTGTGGTCGGAAAATATGCCATTCCTAAAATACGTTGGTATTTGAGCATAAACACGAAAAAAGATTGAAATTTTATAATTCGTCTGCATCACACGTAGTGTCTTCAAACCCTCACATTCATAGGAATGAGGATATTATGCGTATTATGCATTACAGGTAACGTAATATTATGCGTATTACTTCCAGTGCGCTTGCGCAGTATCGATATCAAACATGATACGATTACGATTGAACGATTGAAGAAAAAAAATTGATGCCATTTATAGACATACGGGTAAACATTATTCAGTTTACATGCGAGCTATTCATGAGGTTAGCAATTGCATAACGTGATTAATTATTTATGGGCCGGTAATGAAGTTTTATTGAAGAAATTATTTACATACAATTCATTTTGCGTTTAACTGCCGGTTGTCTCACACTCCGTAACTTGGGGATATTGAATAATTGCGACCCTTAAGATAATTGTCTAAATGATTTAGGCGCGATCAATTCTCTAACAGATTGATTTTTATATAAAACATGTTGCTACATTTCTAGCACTTTTATAATATTCCCATTATAGAGTGACTAGAATTTCAATCAATAGTTTATCCTTTGATGGATATTATTTTTAAACATTACATATTATATATTTCACCAGTACGTGCCTATAGTAAGTATTGTTCAGTTGAAGAGTGCCGTTTGAGCTAATGATCACAATTCCTCATAAAAACGACGGTCACGACAGCGCTCTACGTAACGGTGCTACGAATTACAACCGCTTTAAAGAAATGATAACATAAGATAATCCGCAAGGCCTGCTGGATATTTGTGTCAGTGTTTTTGTCGGAAAGCAGATTCGCTGTGCTACATTTGATGAAATACAAACGAATGTGGGACATCTAGAACTTAATATGAACCTACAAATTTATTCAGCTAAATTAACAATGTTTTCTTGTTAGGCAAACTCCAAAAAAATTGTTCTTAATTTAAAAACCTATATCAAATAGCCTTCAAGAATGTTAACTGACGAAAATCTGTAGTTAACATAATCAACACCTGATTAAATGAATTCAAACTTCAGTTCAACCACCTCGCTATACCTTAGATCTTCACTTGGAACGCCTCTTATTTTAATACAGGTAGTGTTAGCCCATAAATCTCACTGACAGCTCGGAACATTTCAACGTAATTGGTCGTTATTTCGTGTAAAAACAAAATGAAATGTGTCATTGAACTTGAATGTTTCGAAATGGGATACGTAATAGGACGTAGACGGAAATTTTAAATTACTACAATCTTATACGTAATTATAACGTGATTCGTGACTATTTCCACTTTGGAAACGAACCTTCAGCTTTACTTTTCATATAATTCAATCTATTATTAACCGATTCAATGCGGCGGTGTTTTGGACAAACTTTTACGCCTGGCGTCAAACAAATATTTCATGGCTCCACGGT